>JAZHGG010000881.1:0-28564 GCA_036785865.1 Coffea canephora | reverse complement strand
CAAGGTGGAGATGTTTAGGAAATTGGCTTAATTTCTTTTAGGTAAAATTCCTGTTTTGTGTGGAAGTAACTAGTTTCCTAATTGGATTAGTTACTTGAAGTAGTAGTCAAGTAAATTCCTATTTAGTTAGATACTATTTTCTACTCTATATGAGTTTAGGAAATATATTGGTTTCCAATTGTTATTTGGTTTTTTTAGCATAATGTTCTCTATAAAAGGTAGATTGACATACTACAAAGACACACAAAAAGGAGTGAGAGAGTTCTTAGTGGGTGAGAGGGTTATAAAGAGTTGGGGCTTGCGAATCAAGTTGTAATCTTGTGGTGTTTTTTCTCTCATAGTAAGAATAACGTTTTTCTCTCCGTGGATGTAGGTTGGTGATTAAAACCGAACCACGTTAATTCTTGTGTGTTGTTCATCGTTCGTGCTAGATATTGTTTTCTATTAAATTGTTGGTCTTTTCCTTTTCAAATAATTGGCCTGATACCCTAACAAGTGGTATCAGAGCTCCGTTAGGGTTTTTGGTTAATTATTTGAAATGAAGTGGGTGGTTGTTACGATGGGGTTTGGAACTATACAGTTTCCAATTCAACCGTTTAATGGAACTACAAGTTTCACTCTTTGGCAAAGAAGAGTAAAGGATGTTCTAGTTCAACAAGGTTTGGCAAAACGTTGAATGGAAAGAACAAGAAGCCAGAGAGCATGAATGATGATGAGTTTGAAGAGTTGGACGCAAGGTGTGCGAGCACGATTCGGCTCTATGTGGCGGACAACATTATAAATAATGTGATAGATGAGAAAGATTCTGCAGAACCTCTGGAAAAAATTGGAAAAGCTTTATCTGGCTAAAAGCTTATCCAATAAGTTTGCATCTAAAGCGGCAATTTTATGCACTAAAGATGGTGGAGGGTGGCAGTCTCATGGATCACATGAATACGTTCAACGGAATTTTGGATCAACTCCAAAAAGTTGGCGTGGATATTGAGGAAGAAAATAAGGCCCTTTTACTTCTTACCCCAGTCTCTGATTCTTACGAAAGTGTCGTGACGACCCTGTTATATGGGAAGGACACTTTAGAGTTCGAGAATGTGCAATCTTCTTTGTTGGATCATGAAAAACAAAGGAAGGCAAACCAGGATGTGACACAAGAAGCTGCGTTAATTGCTCGAGGTGAGAATAAAAGAGGAAAACAATTTGGCGGTGAATCTAAGGCAGGTGGTTCAAAGGCCAAGAGAAAGGGTGGAATCCAGTGCTTTGGTTGTCATGAGTTTGGCCATATCAAAAGATATTGCCCTCATCAAAAGAAAAATGAGAGAATGACTATGATGGTGTTGCTGGATATGCATCGGGTGGAGATATTCTCACAATCTCCAAAGGTAATAATACTTCTTCTCGTGATGGTTGGATCTTAGATTCTGGATGTGTTTCACCATGTTTGCTCCAGGTTAGACTATTTTGATAACTCTCCAAAGAAAGAAGGCAGGTTTTATGTGCTTGGGGTGATGGATCTACTTGTCAAGTCAAAGGTGTTGGAGTGGTGAAAATCAAAATGTTGAATGGAGAGATTCGTTCTTTGGGTGGTGTGGCTTATGTCCCAAAGCTACGAAGGAATCTAATTTCTTTGAACCAATTAGACCTCCGAGGGTTACCATTTTTCCGCTGCAAGTGGAGTCTTGAAAATCACATATGGCGAGACGGTCTTGCTGATGGGAAAGAAGTATGGTAATCTGTACCATTTGAATACCTCAATGGATTGGGAGCAGAACGGGATCCAAAAAATGCTCTCAAATTACAAAATGGTGGTGAGAGGAAAAATCCTGCTATGGGAGAGGGTGAATTGAGGCCCCTCTCGCGAGTCAATTAGATGTTGGACTCGGTTAGCTACACACGTTTATTTGCCGATTGAATCAATGAAAACAAGACCGTATTGATTCGGGTGTGTAGCTAGGCACCAAGGTACTTGGTGGGAAAAGGCAAATGGAGTTTTTTGGATGGTTTGCTGTGTTTGCTAAAAGAAATTTTCGCCAAGGTGGAGATTTGTTAGGAAATTGGCTTAATTTCTTTTAGGTAAAATTCCTGTTTGTGTGGAAGTAACTAGTTTCCTAATTGGATTTAGTTACTTGAAGTAGTAGTCAAGTAAATTCCTATTTAGTTAGATACTATTTTCTACTCTATATGAGTTTAGGAAATAGTATTGGTTTCCAATTGTTATTTGGTTTTTTAGCAGTAATGTTCTCTATAAATAGGTAGATTGACATACTACAAAGACACACAAGAAAGGAGTGAGAGAGTTCTTAGTGGGTGAGAGGGTTATACAAGAGTTGGGGCTTGCGAATCAAGTTGTAATCTTGTGGTGTTTTTCTCTCATAGTAAGAATAAGTTTTTCTCTCCGTGGATGTAGGTTTGGTGATTAAACCGAACCACGTTAATTCTTGTGTGTTGTTCATCGTTCGTGCTAGATATTGTTTTCTATTAAATTGTTGGTCTTTTCCTTTTCAAATAATTGGCCTGATACCCTAACAAGTGGTATCAGAGCTCCGTTAGGGTTTTTGGTTAATTATTTGAAATTGAGTGGGTGGTTGTATACGATGGGGTTTGGAACTATACAGTTTCCAATTCAACCGTTTAATGGAACTACAAGTTTCACTCTTTGGCAAAGAAGAGTAAAGGATGTTCTAGTTCAACAAGGTTTGGCAAAAGCGTTGAATGGAAAGAACAAGAAGCCAGAGAGCATGAATGATGATGAGTTTGAAGAGTTGGACGCAAGGTGTGCGAGCACGATTCGGCTCTATGTGGCGGACAACATTATAAATAATGTGATAGATGAGAAAGATTCTGCAGCAGACCTCTGGAAAAAATTGGAAAAGCTTTATCTGGCTAAAAGCTTATCCAATAAGTTGCATCTAAAGCGGCAATTTTATGCACTAAAGATGGTGGAGGGTGGCAGTCTCATGGATCACATGAATACGTTCAACGGAATTTTGGATCAACTCCAAAAAGTTGGCGTGGATATTGAGGAAGAAAATAAGGCCCTTTTACTTCTTACCCCAGTCTCTGATTCTTACGAAAGTGTCGTGACGACCCTGTTATATGGGAAGGACACTTTAGAGTTCGAGAATGTGCAATCTTCTTTGTTGGATCATGAAAAACAAAGGAAGGCAAACCAGGATGTGACACAAGAAGCTGCGTTAATTGCTCGAGGTGAGAATAAAAGAGGAAAACAATTTGGCGGTGAATCTAAGGCAGGTGGTTCAAAGGCCAAGAGAAAGGGTGGAATCCAGTGCTTTGGTTGTCATGAGTTTGGCCATATCAAAAGATATTGCCCTCATCAAAAGAAAAATGACGAGAATGACTATGATGGTGTTGCTGGATATGCATCGGGTGGAGATATTCTCACAATCTCCAAAGGTAATAATACTTCTTCTCGTGATGGTTGGATCTTAGATTCTGGATGTGTTTCACATGTTTGCTCCAGGTTAGACTATTTTGATACTCTCCAAAGAAAGAAGGCAGGTTTTATGTGCTTGGGTGATGGATCTACTTGTCAAGTCAAAGGTGTTGGAGTGGTGAAAATCAAAATGTTGAATGGAGAGATTCGTTCTTTGGGTGGTGTGGCTTATGTCCCAAAGCTACGAAGGAATCTAATTTCTTTGAACCAATTAGACTCCGAGGGTTACCATTTTTTCCGCTGCAAGTGGAGTCTTGAAAATCACATATGGCGAGACGGTCTTGCTGATGGGAAAGAAGTATGGTAATCTGTACCATTTGAATACCTCAATGGATTGGGAGCAGAACGGGATCCAAAAATGCTCTCAAATTACAAATGGTGGTGAGAGGAAAAATCCTGCTATGGGAGAGGGTGAATTGAGGCCCCTCTCGCGAGTCAATTAGATGTTGGACTCGGTTAGCTACACACGTTTATTTGCCGATTGAATCAATTGAAAACAAGACCGTATTGATTCGGGTGTGTAGCTAGGCACCAAGGTACTTGGTGGGAAAAGGCAAATGGAGTTTTTTGGATGGTTTGCTGTGTTTGCTAAAAGAAATTTTCGCCAAGGTGGAGATTTGTTAGGAAATTGGCTTAATTTCTTTTAGGTAAAATTCCTGTTTTGTGTGGAAGTAACTAGTTTCCTAATTGGATTTAGTTACTTGAAGTAGTAGTCAAGTAAATTCCTATTTAGTTAGATACTATTTTCTACTCTATATGAGTTTAGGAAATAGTATTGGTTTCCAATTGTTATTTGGTTTTTTAGCAGTAATGTTCTCTATAAATAGGTAGATTGACATACTACAAAGACACACAAGAAAGGAGTGAGAGAGTTCTTAGTGGGTGAGAGGGTTATACAAGAGTTGGGGCTTGCGAATCAAGTTGTAATCTTGTGGTGTTTTTCTCTCATAGTAAGAATAAGTTTTTCTCTCCGTGGATGTAGGTTTGGTGATTAAACCGAACCACGTTAATTCTTGTGTGTTGTTCATCGTTCGTGCTAGATATTGTTTTCTATTAAATTGTTGGTCTTTTCCTTTTCAAATAATTGGCCTGATACCCTAACAAGTGGTATCAGAGCTCCGTTAGGGTTTTTGGTTAATTATTTGAAATTGAGTGGGTGGTTGTATACGATGGGGTTTGGAACTATACAGTTTCCAATTCAACCGTTTAATGGAACTACAAGTTTCACTCTTTGGCAAAGAAGAGTAAAGGATGTTCTAGTTCAACAAGGTTTGGCAAAAGCGTTGAATGGAAAGAACAAGAAGCCAGAGAGCATGAATGATGATGAGTTTGAAGAGTTGGACGCAAGGTGTGCGAGCACGATTCGGCTCTATGTGGCGGACAACATTATAAATAATGTGATAGATGAGAAAGATTCTGCAGCAGACCTCTGGAAAAAATTGGAAAAGCTTTATCTGGCTAAAAGCTTATCCAATAAGTTGCATCTAAAGCGGCAATTTTATGCACTAAAGATGGTGGAGGGTGGCAGTCTCATGGATCACATGAATACGTTCAACGGAATTTTGGATCAACTCCAAAAAGTTGGCGTGGATATTGAGGAAGAAAATAAGGCCCTTTTACTTCTTACCCCAGTCTCTGATTCTTACGAAAGTGTCGTGACGACCCTGTTATATGGGAAGGACACTTTAGAGTTCGAGAATGTGCAATCTTCTTTGTTGGATCATGAAAAACAAAGGAAGGCAAACCAGGATGTGACACAAGAAGCTGCGTTAATTGCTCGAGGTGAGAATAAAAGAGGAAAACAATTTGGCGGTGAATCTAAGGCAGGTGGTTCAAAGGCCAAGAGAAAGGGTGGAATCCAGTGCTTTGGTTGTCATGAGTTTGGCCATATCAAAAGATATTGCCCTCATCAAAAGAAAAATGACGAGAATGACTATGATGGTGTTGCTGGATATGCATCGGGTGGAGATATTCTCACAATCTCCAAAGGTAATAATACTTCTTCTCGTGATGGTTGGATCTTAGATTCTGGATGTGTTTCACATGTTTGCTCCAGGTTAGACTATTTTGATACTCTCCAAAGAAAGAAGGCAGGTTTTATGTGCTTGGGTGATGGATCTACTTGTCAAGTCAAAGGTGTTGGAGTGGTGAAAATCAAAATGTTGAATGGAGAGATTCGTTCTTTGGGTGGTGTGGCTTATGTCCCAAAGCTACGAAGGAATCTAATTTCTTTGAACCAATTAGACTCCGAGGGTTACCATTTTTCCGCTGCAAGTGGAGTCTTGAAAATCACATATGGCGAGACGGTCTTGCTGATGGGAAAGAAGTATGGTAATCTGTACCATTTGAATACCTCAATGGATTGGGAGCAGAACGGGATCCAAAAATGCTCTCAAATTACAAATGGTGGTGAGAGGAAAAATCCTGCTATGGGAGAGGGTGAATTGAGGCCCCTCTCGCGAGTCAATTAGATGTTGGACTCGGTTAGCTACACACGTTTATTTGCCGATTGAATCAATTGAAAACAAGACCGTATTGATTCGGGTGTGTAGCTAGGCACCAAGGTACTTGGTGGGAAAAGGCAAATGGAGTTTTTTGGATGGTTTGCTGTGTTTGCTAAAAGAAATTTTCGCCAAGGTGGAGATTTGTTAGGAAATTGGCTTAATTTCTTTTAGGTAAAATTCCTGTTTTGTGTGGAAGTAACTAGTTTCCTAATTGGATTTAGTTACTTGAAGTAGTAGTCAAGTAAATTCCTATTTAGTTAGATACTATTTTCTACTCTATATGAGTTTAGGAAATAGTATTGGTTTCCAATTGTTATTTGGTTTTTTAGCAGTAATGTTCTCTATAAATAGGTAGATTGACATACTACAAAGACACACAAGAAAGGAGTGAGAGAGTTCTTAGTGGGTGAGAGGGTTATACAAGAGTTGGGGCTTGCGAATCAAGTTGTAATCTTGTGGTGTTTTTCTCTCATAGTAAGAATAAGTTTTTCTCTCCGTGGATGTAGGTTTGGTGATTAAACCGAACCACGTTAATTCTTGTGTGTTGTTCATCGTTCGTGCTAGATATTGTTTTCTATTAAATTGTTGGTCTTTTCCTTTTCAAATAATTGGCCTGATACCCTAACAAGTGGTATCAGAGCTCCGTTAGGGTTTTTGGTTAATTATTTGAAATTGAGTGGGTGGTTGTATACGATGGGGTTTGGAACTATACAGTTTCCAATTCAACCGTTTAATGGAACTACAAGTTTCACTCTTTGGCAAAGAAGAGTAAAGGATGTTCTAGTTCAACAAGGTTTGGCAAAAGCGTTGAATGGAAAGAACAAGAAGCCAGAGAGCATGAATGATGATGAGTTTGAAGAGTTGGACGCAAGGTGTGCGAGCACGATTCGGCTCTATGTGGCGGACAACATTATAAATAATGTGATAGATGAGAAAGATTCTGCAGCAGACCTCTGGAAAAAATTGGAAAAGCTTTATCTGGCTAAAAGCTTATCCAATAAGTTGCATCTAAAGCGGCAATTTTATGCACTAAAGATGGTGGAGGGTGGCAGTCTCATGGATCACATGAATACGTTCAACGGAATTTTGGATCAACTCCAAAAAGTTGGCGTGGATATTGAGGAAGAAAATAAGGCCCTTTTACTTCTTACCCCAGTCTCTGATTCTTACGAAAGTGTCGTGACGACCCTGTTATATGGGAAGGACACTTTAGAGTTCGAGAATGTGCAATCTTCTTTGTTGGATCATGAAAAACAAAGGAAGGCAAACCAGGATGTGACACAAGAAGCTGCGTTAATTGCTCGAGGTGAGAATAAAAGAGGAAAACAATTTGGCGGTGAATCTAAGGCAGGTGGTTCAAAGGCCAAGAGAAAGGGTGGAATCCAGTGCTTTGGTTGTCATGAGTTTGGCCATATCAAAAGATATTGCCCTCATCAAAAGAAAAATGACGAGAATGACTATGATGGTGTTGCTGGATATGCATCGGGTGGAGATATTCTCACAATCTCCAAAGGTAATAATACTTCTTCTCGTGATGGTTGGATCTTAGATTCTGGATGTGTTTCACATGTTTGCTCCAGGTTAGACTATTTTGATACTCTCCAAAGAAAGAAGGCAGGTTTTATGTGCTTGGGTGATGGATCTACTTGTCAAGTCAAAGGTGTTGGAGTGGTGAAAATCAAAATGTTGAATGGAGAGATTCGTTCTTTGGGTGGTGTGGCTTATGTCCCAAAGCTACGAAGGAATCTAATTTCTTTGAACCAATTAGACTCCGAGGGTTACCATTTTTCCGCTGCAAGTGGAGTCTTGAAAATCACATATGGCGAGACGGTCTTGCTGATGGGAAAGAAGTATGGTAATCTGTACCATTTGAATACCTCAATGGATTGGGAGCAGAACGGGATCCAAAAATGCTCTCAAATTACAAATGGTGGTGAGAGGAAAAATCCTGCTATGGGAGAGGGTGAATTGAGGCCCCTCTCGCGAGTCAATTAGATGTTGGACTCGGTTAGCTACACACGTTTATTTGCCGATTGAATCAATTGAAAACAAGACCGTATTGATTCGGGTGTGTAGCTAGGCACCAAGGTACTTGGTGGGAAAAGGCAAATGGAGTTTTTTGGATGGTTTGCTGTGTTTGCTAAAAGAAATTTTCGCCAAGGTGGAGATTTGTTAGGAAATTGGCTTAATTTCTTTTAGGTAAAATTCCTGTTTTGTGTGGAAGTAACTAGTTTCCTAATTGGATTTAGTTACTTGAAGTAGTAGTCAAGTAAATTCCTATTTAGTTAGATACTATTTTCTACTCTATATGAGTTTAGGAAATAGTATTGGTTTCCAATTGTTATTTGGTTTTTTAGCAGTAATGTTCTCTATAAATAGGTAGATTGACATACTACAAAGACACACAAGAAAGGAGTGAGAGAGTTCTTAGTGGGTGAGAGGGTTATACAAGAGTTGGGGCTTGCGAATCAAGTTGTAATCTTGTGGTGTTTTTCTCTCATAGTAAGAATAAGTTTTTCTCTCCGTGGATGTAGGTTTGGTGATTAAACCGAACCACGTTAATTCTTGTGTGTTGTTCATCGTTCGTGCTAGATATTGTTTTCTATTAAATTGTTGGTCTTTTCCTTTTCAAATAATTGGCCTGATACCCTAACAAGTGGTATCAGAGCTCCGTTAGGGTTTTTGGTTAATTATTTGAAATTGAGTGGGTGGTTGTATACGATGGGGTTTGGAACTATACAGTTTCCAATTCAACCGTTTAATGGAACTACAAGTTTCACTCTTTGGCAAAGAAGAGTAAAGGATGTTCTAGTTCAACAAGGTTTGGCAAAAGCGTTGAATGGAAAGAACAAGAAGCCAGAGAGCATGAATGATGATGAGTTTGAAGAGTTGGACGCAAGGTGTGCGAGCACGATTCGGCTCTATGTGGCGGACAACATTATAAATAATGTGATAGATGAGAAAGATTCTGCAGCAGACCTCTGGAAAAAATTGGAAAAGCTTTATCTGGCTAAAAGCTTATCCAATAAGTTGCATCTAAAGCGGCAATTTTATGCACTAAAGATGGTGGAGGGTGGCAGTCTCATGGATCACATGAATACGTTCAACGGAATTTTGGATCAACTCCAAAAAGTTGGCGTGGATATTGAGGAAGAAAATAAGGCCCTTTTACTTCTTACCCCAGTCTCTGATTCTTACGAAAGTGTCGTGACGACCCTGTTATATGGGAAGGACACTTTAGAGTTCGAGAATGTGCAATCTTCTTTGTTGGATCATGAAAAACAAAGGAAGGCAAACCAGGATGTGACACAAGAAGCTGCGTTAATTGCTCGAGGTGAGAATAAAAGAGGAAAACAATTTGGCGGTGAATCTAAGGCAGGTGGTTCAAAGGCCAAGAGAAAGGGTGGAATCCAGTGCTTTGGTTGTCATGAGTTTGGCCATATCAAAAGATATTGCCCTCATCAAAAGAAAAATGATGAGAATGACTATGATGGTGTTGCTGGATATGCATCGGGTGGAGATATTCTCACAATCTCCAAAGGTAATAATACTTCTTCTCGTGATGGTTGGATCTTAGATTCTGGATGTGTTTCACATGTTTGCTCCAGGTTAGACTATTTTGATACTCTCCAAAGAAAGAAGGCAGGTTTTATGTGCTTGGGTGATGGATCTACTTGTCAAGTCAAAGGTGTTGGAGTGGTGAAAATCAAAATGTTGAATGGAGAGATTCGTTCTTTGGGTGGTGTGGCTTATGTCCCAAAGCTACGAAGGAATCTAATTTCTTTGAACCAATTAGACTCCGAGGGTTACCATTTTTCCGCTGCAAGTGGAGTCTTGAAAATCACATATGGCGAGACGGTCTTGCTGATGGGAAAGAAGTATGGTAATCTGTACCATTTGAATACCTCAATGGATTGGGAGCAGAACGGGATCCAAAAATGCTCTCAAATTACAAATGGTGGTGAGAGGAAAAATCCTGCTATGGGAGAGGGTGAATTGAGGCCCCTCTCGCGAGTCAATTAGATGTTGGACTCGGTTAGCTACACACGTTTATTTGCCGATTGAATCAATTGAAAACAAGACCGTATTGATTCGGGTGTGTAGCTAGGCACCAAGGTACTTGGTGGGAAAAGGCAAATGGAGTTTTTTGGATGGTTTGCTGTGTTTGCTAAAAGAAATTTTCGCCAAGGTGGAGATTTGTTAGGAAATTGGCTTAATTTCTTTTAGGTAAAATTCCTGTTTTGTGTGGAAGTAACTAGTTTCCTAATTGGATTTAGTTACTTGAAGTAGTAGTCAAGTAAATTCCTATTTAGTTAGATACTATTTTCTACTCTATATGAGTTTAGGAAATAGTATTGGTTTCCAATTGTTATTTGGTTTTTTAGCAGTAATGTTCTCTATAAATAGGTAGATTGACATACTACAAAGACACACAAGAAAGGAGTGAGAGAGTTCTTAGTGGGTGAGAGGGTTATACAAGAGTTGGGGCTTGCGAATCAAGTTGTAATCTTGTGGTGTTTTTCTCTCATAGTAAGAATAAGTTTTTCTCTCCGTGGATGTAGGTTTGGTGATTAAACCGAACCACGTTAATTCTTGTGTGTTGTTCATCGTTCGTGCTAGATATTGTTTTCTATTAAATTGTTGGTCTTTTCCTTTTCAAATAATTGGCCTGATACCCTAACAAGTGGTATCAGAGCTCCGTTAGGGTTTTTGGTTAATTATTTGAAATTGAGTGGGTGGTTGTATACGATGGGGTTTGGAACTATACAGTTTCCAATTCAACCGTTTAATGGAACTACAAGTTTCACTCTTTGGCAAAGAAGAGTAAAGGATGTTCTAGTTCAACAAGGTTTGGCAAAAGCGTTGAATGGAAAGAACAAGAAGCCAGAGAGCATGAATGATGATGAGTTTGAAGAGTTGGACGCAAGGTGTGCGAGCACGATTCGGCTCTATGTGGCGGACAACATTATAAATAATGTGATAGATGAGAAAGATTCTGCAGCAGACCTCTGGAAAAAATTGGAAAAGCTTTATCTGGCTAAAAGCTTATCCAATAAGTTGCATCTAAAGCGGCAATTTTATGCACTAAAGATGGTGGAGGGTGGCAGTCTCATGGATCACATGAATACGTTCAACGGAATTTTGGATCAACTCCAAAAAGTTGGCGTGGATATTGAGGAAGAAAATAAGGCCCTTTTACTTCTTACCCCAGTCTCTGATTCTTACGAAAGTGTCGTGACGACCCTGTTATATGGGAAGGACACTTTAGAGTTCGAGAATGTGCAATCTTCTTTGTTGGATCATGAAAAACAAAGGAAGGCAAACCAGGATGTGACACAAGAAGCTGCGTTAATTGCTCGAGGTGAGAATAAAAGAGGAAAACAATTTGGCGGTGAATCTAAGGCAGGTGGTTCAAAGGCCAAGAGAAAGGGTGGAATCCAGTGCTTTGGTTGTCATGAGTTTGGCCATATCAAAAGATATTGCCCTCATCAAAAGAAAAATGATGAGAATGACTATGATGGTGTTGCTGGATATGCATCGGGTGGAGATATTCTCACAATCTCCAAAGGTAATAATACTTCTTCTCGTGATGGTTGGATCTTAGATTCTGGATGTGTTTCACATGTTTGCTCCAGGTTAGACTATTTTGATACTCTCCAAAGAAAGAAGGCAGGTTTTATGTGCTTGGGTGATGGATCTACTTGTCAAGTCAAAGGTGTTGGAGTGGTGAAAATCAAAATGTTGAATGGAGAGATTCGTTCTTTGGGTGGTGTGGCTTATGTCCCAAAGCTACGAAGGAATCTAATTTCTTTGAACCAATTAGACTCCGAGGGTTACCATTTTTCCGCTGCAAGTGGAGTCTTGAAAATCACATATGGCGAGACGGTCTTGCTGATGGGAAAGAAGTATGGTAATCTGTACCATTTGAATACCTCAATGGATTGGGAGCAGAACGGGATCCAAAAATGCTCTCAAATTACAAATGGTGGTGAGAGGAAAAATCCTGCTATGGGAGAGGGTGAATTGAGGCCCCTCTCGCGAGTCAATTAGATGTTGGACTCGGTTAGCTACACACGTTTATTTGCCGATTGAATCAATTGAAAACAAGACCGTATTGATTCGGGTGTGTAGCTAGGCACCAAGGTACTTGGTGGGAAAAGGCAAATGGAGTTTTTTGGATGGTTTGCTGTGTTTGCTAAAAGAAATTTTCGCCAAGGTGGAGATTTGTTAGGAAATTGGCTTAATTTCTTTTAGGTAAAATTCCTGTTTTGTGTGGAAGTAACTAGTTTCCTAATTGGATTTAGTTACTTGAAGTAGTAGTCAAGTAAATTCCTATTTAGTTAGATACTATTTTCTACTCTATATGAGTTTAGGAAATAGTATTGGTTTCCAATTGTTATTTGGTTTTTTAGCAGTAATGTTCTCTATAAATAGGTAGATTGACATACTACAAAGACACACAAGAAAGGAGTGAGAGAGTTCTTAGTGGGTGAGAGGGTTATACAAGAGTTGGGGCTTGCGAATCAAGTTGTAATCTTGTGGTGTTTTTCTCTCATAGTAAGAATAAGTTTTTCTCTCCGTGGATGTAGGTTTGGTGATTAAACCGAACCACATTAATTCTTGTGTGTTGTTCATCGTTCGTGCTAGATATTGTTTTCTATTAAATTGTTGGTCTTTTCCTTTTCAAATAATTGGCCTGATACCCTAACAAGTGGTATCAGAGCTCCGTTAGGGTTTTTGGTTAATTATTTGAAATTGAGTGGGTGGTTGTATACGATGGGGTTTGGAACTATACAGTTTCCAATTCAACCGTTTAATGGAACTACAAGTTTCACTCTTTGGCAAAGAAGAGTAAAGGATGTTCTAGTTCAACAAGGTTTGGCAAAAGCGTTGAATGGAAAGAACAAGAAGCCAGAGAGCATGAATGATGATGAGTTTGAAGAGTTGGACGCAAGGTGTGCGAGCACGATTCGGCTCTATGTGGCGGACAACATTATAAATAATGTGATAGATGAGAAAGATTCTGCAGCAGACCTCTGGAAAAAATTGGAAAAGCTTTATCTGGCTAAAAGCTTATCCAATAAGTTGCATCTAAAGCGGCAATTTTATGCACTAAAGATGGTGGAGGGTGGCAGTGTCATGGATCACATGAATACGTTCAACGGAATTTTGGATCAACTCCAAAAAGTTGGCGTGGATATTGAGGAAGAAAATAAGGCCCTTTTACTTCTTACCCCAGTCTCTGATTCTTACGAAAGTGTCGTGACGACCCTGTTATATGGGAAGGACACTTTAGAGTTCGAGAATGTGCAATCTTCTTTGTTGGATCATGAAAAACAAAGGAAGGCAAACCAGGATGTGACACAAGAAGCTGCGTTAATTGCTCGAGGTGAGAATAAAAGAGGAAAACAATTTGGCGGTGAATCTAAGGCAGGTGGTTCAAAGGCCAAGAGAAAGGGTGGAATCCAGTGCTTTGGTTGTCATGAGTTTGGCCATATCAAAAGATATTGCCCTCATCAAAAGAAAAATGACGAGAATGACTATGATGGTGTTGCTGGATATGCATCGGGTGGAGATATTCTCACAATCTCCAAAGGTAATAATACTTCTTCTCGTGATGGTTGGATCTTAGATTCTGGATGTGTTTCACATGTTTGCTCCAGGTTAGACTATTTTGATACTCTCCAAAGAAAGAAGGCAGGTTTTATGTGCTTGGGTGATGGATCTACTTGTCAAGTCAAAGGTGTTGGAGTGGTGAAAATCAAAATGTTGAATGGAGAGATTCGTTCTTTGGGTGGTGTGGCTTATGTCCCAAAGCTACGAAGGAATCTAATTTCTTTGAACCAATTAGACTCCGAGGGTTACCATTTTTCCGCTGCAAGTGGAGTCTTGAAAATCACATATGGCGAGACGGTCTTGCTGATGGGAAAGAAGTATGGTAATCTGTACCATTTGAATACCTCAATGGATTGGGAGCAGAACGGGATCCAAAAATGCTCTCAAATTACAAATGGTGGTGAGAGGAAAAATCCTGCTATGGGAGAGGGTGAATTGAGGCCCCTCTCGCGAGTCAATTAGATGTTGGACTCGGTTAGCTACACACGTTTATTTGCCGATTGAATCAATCGAAAACAAGACCGTATTGATTCGGGTGTGTAGCTAGGCACCAAGGTACTTGGTGGGAAAAGGCAAATGGAGTTTTTTGGATGGTTTGCTGTGTTTGCTAAAAGAAATTTTCGCCAAGGTGGAGATTTGTTAGGAAATTGGCTTAATTTCTTTTAGGTAAAATTCCTGTTTTGTGTGGAAGTAACTAGTTTCCTAATTGGATTTAGTTACTTGAAGTAGTAGTCAAGTAAATTCCTATTTAGTTAGATACTATTTTCTACTCTATATGAGTTTAGGAAATAGTATTGGTTTCCAATTGTTATTTGGTTTTTTAGCAGTAATGTTCTCTATAAATAGGTAGATTGACATACTACAAAGACACACAAGAAAGGAGTGAGAGAGTTCTTAGTGGGTGAGAGGGTTATACAAGAGTTGGGGCTTGCGAATCAAGTTGTAATCTTGTGGTGTTTTTCTCTCATAGTAAGAATAAGTTTTTCTCTCCGTGGATGTAGGTTTGGTGATTAAACCGAACCACATTAATTCTTGTGTGTTGTTCATCGTTCGTGCTAGATATTGTTTTCTATTAAATTGTTGGTCTTTTCCTTTTCAAATAATTGGCCTGATACCCTAACAAGTGGTATCAGAGCTCCGTTAGGGTTTTTGGTTAATTATTTGAAATTGAGTGGGTGGTTGTATACGATGGGGTTTGGAACTATACAGTTTCCAATTCAACCGTTTAATGGAACTACAAGTTTCACTCTTTGGCAAAGAAGAGTAAAGGATGTTCTAGTTCAACAAGGTTTGGCAAAAGCGTTGAATGGAAAGAACAAGAAGCCAGAGAGCATGAATGATGATGAGTTTGAAGAGTTGGACGCAAGGTGTGCGAGCACGATTCGGCTCTATGTGGCGGACAACATTATAAATAATGTGATAGATGAGAAAGATTCTGCAGCAGACCTCTGGAAAAAATTGGAAAAGCTTTATCTGGCTAAAAGCTTATCCAATAAGTTGCATCTAAAGCGGCAATTTTATGCACTAAAGATGGTGGAGGGTGGCAGTGTCATGGATCACATGAATACGTTCAACGGAATTTTGGATCAACTCCAAAAAGTTGGCGTGGATATTGAGGAAGAAAATAAGGCCCTTTTACTTCTTACCCCAGTCTCTGATTCTTACGAAAGTGTCGTGACGACCCTGTTATATGGGAAGGACACTTTAGAGTTCGAGAATGTGCAATCTTCTTTGTTGGATCATGAAAAACAAAGGAAGGCAAACCAGGATGTGACACAAGAAGCTGCGTTAATTGCTCGAGGTGAGAATAAAAGAGGAAAACAATTTGGCGGTGAATCTAAGGCAGGTGGTTCAAAGGCCAAGAGAAAGGGTGGAATCCAGTGCTCTGGTTGTCATGAGTTTGGCCATATCAAAAGATATTGCCCTCCTCAAAAGAAAAATGATGAGAATGACTATGATGGTGTTGCTGGATATGCATCGGGTGGAGATATTCTCACAATCTCCAAAGGTAATAATACTTCTTCTCGTGATGGTTGGATCTTAGATTCTGGATGTGTTTCACATGTTTGCTCCAGGTTAGACTATTTTGATACTCTCCAAAGAAAGAAGGCAGGTTTTATGTGCTTGGGTGATGGATCTACTTGTCAAGTCAAAGGTGTTGGAGTGGTGAAAATCAAAATGTTGAATGGAGAGATTCGTTCTTTGGGTGGTGTGGCTTATGTCCCAAAGCTACGAAGGAATCTAATTTCTTTGAACCAATTAGACTCCGAGGGTTACCATTTTTCCGCTGCAAGTGGAGTCTTGAAAATCACATATGGCGAGACGGTCTTGCTGATGGGAAAGAAGTATGGTAATCTGTACCATTTGAATACCTCAATGGATTGGGAGCAGAACGGGATCCAAAAATGCTCTCAAATTACAAATGGTGGTGAGAGGAAAAATCCTGCTATGGGAGAGGGTGAATTGAGGCCCCTCTCGCGAGTCAATTAGATGTTGGACTCGGTTAGCTACACACGTTTATTTGCCGATTGAATCAATTGAAAACAAGACCGTATTGATTCGGGTGTGTAGCTAGGCACCAAGGTACTTGGTGGGAAAAGGCAAATGGAGTTTTTTGGATGGTTTGCTGTGTTTGCTAAAAGAAATTTTCGCCAAGGTGGAGATTTGTTAGGAAAATTGGCTTAATTTCTTTTAGGTAAAATTCCTGTTTTGTGTGGAAGTAACTAGTTTCCTAATTGGATTTAGTTACTTGAAGTAGTAGTCAAGTAAATTCCTATTTAGTTAGATACTATTTTCTACTCTATATGAGTTTAGGAAATAGTATTGGTTTCCAATTGTTATTTGGTTTTTTAGCAGTAATGTTCTCTATAAATAGGTAGATTGACATACTACAAAGACACACAAGAAAGGAGTGAGAGAGTTCTTAGTGGGTGAGAGGGTTATACAAGAGTTGGGGCTTGCGAATCAAGTTGTAATCTTGTGGTGTTTTTCTCTCATAGTAAGAATAAGTTTTTCTCTCCGTGGATGTAGGTTTGGTGATTAAACCGAACCACATTAATTCTTGTGTGTTGTTCATCGTTCGTGCTAGATATTGTTTTCTATTAAATTGTTGGTCTTTTCCTTTTCAAATAATTGGCCTGATACCCTAACAAGTGGTATCAGAGCTCCGTTAGGGTTTTTGGTTAATTATTTGAAATTGAGTGGGTGGTTGTATACGATGGGGTTTGGAACTATACAGTTTCCAATTCAACCGTTTAATGGAACTACAAGTTTCACTCTTTGGCAAAGAAGAGTAAAGGATGTTCTAGTTCAACAAGGTTTGGCAAAATCGATGAATGGAAAGAACAAGAAGCCAGAGAGCATGAATGATGATGAGTTTGAAGAGTTGGACGCAAGGTGTGCGAGCACGATTCGGCTCTATGTGGCGGACAACATTATAAATAATGTGATAGATGAGAAAGATTCTGCAGAAGACCTCTGGAAAAAATTGGAAAAGCTTTATCTGGCTAAAAGCTTATCCAATAAGTTGCATCTAAAGCGGCAATTTTATGCACTAAAGATGGTGGAGGGTGGCAGTGTCATGGATCACATGAATACGTTCAACGGAATTTTGGATCAACTCCAAAAAGTTGGCGTGGATATTGAGGAAGAAAATAAGGCCCTTTTACTTCTTACCCCAGTCTCTGATTCTTACGAAAGTGTCGTGACGACCCTGTTATATGGGAAGGACACTTTAGAGTTCGAGAATGTGCAATCTTCTTTGTTGGATCATGAAAAACAAAGGAAGGCAAACCAGGATGTGACACAAGAAGCTGCGTTAATTGCTCGAGGTGAGAATAAAAGAGGAAAACAATTTGGCGGTGAATCTAAGGCAGGTGGTTCAAAGGCCAAGAGAAAGGGTGGAATCCAGTGCTTTGGTTGTCATGAGTTTGGCCATATCAAAAGATATTGCCCTCATCAAAAGAAAAATGACGAGAATGACTATGATGGTATTGCTGGATATGCATCGGGTGGAGATATTCTCACAATCTCCAAAGGTAATAATACTTCTTCTCGTGGTGGTTGGATCTTAGATTCTGGATGTGTTTCACATGTTTGCTCCAGGTTAGACTATTTTGATACTCTCCAAAGAAAGAAGGCAGGTTTTATTGCTTGGGTGATGGATCTACTTGTCAAGTCAAAGGTGTTGGAGTGGTGAAAATCAAAATGTTGAATGGAGAGATTCGTTCTTTGGGTGGTGTGGCTTATGTCCCAAAGCTACGAAGGAATCTAATTTCTTTGAACCAATTAGACTCCGAGGGTTACCATTTTTTCGCTGCAAGTGGAGTCTTGAAAATCACATATGGCGAGACGGTCTTGCTGATGGGAAAGAAGTATGGTAATCTGTACCATTTGAATACCTCAATGGATTGGGAGCAGAACGGGATCCAAAAATGCTCTCAAATTACAAATGGTGGTGAGAGGAAAAATCCTGCTATGGAGAGGGTGAATTGAGGCCCCTCTCGCGAGTCAATTAGATGTTGGACTCGGTTAGCTACACACGTTTATTTGCCGATTGAATCAATCGAAAACAAGACCGTATTGATTCGGGTGTGTAGCTAGGCACCAAGGTACTTGGTGGGAAAAGGCAAATGGAGTTTTTTGGATGGTTTGCTGTGTTTGCTAAAAGAAATTTTCGCCGAGGTGGAGATTTGTTAGGAAATTGGCTTAATTTCTTTTAGGTAAAATTCCTGTTTTGTGTGGAAGTAACTAGTTTCCTAATTGGATTTAGTTACTTGAAGTAGTAGTCAAGTAAATTCCTATTTAGTTAGATACTATTTTCTACTCTATATGAGTTTAGGAAATAGTATTGGTTTCCAATTGTTATTTGGTTTTTTAGCAGTAATGTTCTCTATAAATAGGTAGATTGACATACTACAAAGACACACAAGAAAGGAGTGAGAGAGTTCTTAGTGGGTGAGAGGGTTATACAAGAGTTGGGGCTTGCGAATCAAGTTGTAATCTTGTGGTGTTTTTCTCTCATAGTAAGAATAAGTTTTTCTCTCCGTGGATGTAGGTTTGGTGATTAAACCGAACCACATTAATTCTTGTGTGTTGTTCATCGTTCGTGCTAGATATTGTTTTCTATTAAATTGTTGGTCTTTTCCTTTTCAAATAATTGGCCTGATACCCTAACAAGTGGTATCAGAGCTCCGTTAGGGTTTTTGGTTAATTATTTGAAATTGAGTGGGTGGTTGTATACGATGGGGTTTGGAACTATACAGTTTCCAATTCAACCGTTTAATGGAACTACAAGTTTCACTCTTTGGCAAAGAAGAGTAAAGGATGTTCTAGTTCAACAAGGTTTGGTAAAAGCGTTGAATGGAAAGAACAAGAAGCCAGAGAGCATGAATGATGATGAGTTTGAAGAGTTGGACGCAAGGTGTGCGAGCACGATTCGGCTCTATGTGGCGGACAACATTATAAATAATGTGATAGATGAGAAAGATTCTGCAGCAGACCTCTGGAAAAAATTGGAAAAGCTTTATCTGGCTAAAAGCTTATCCAATAAGTTGCATCTAAAGTGGCAATTTTGTGCACTAAAGATGGTGGAGGGTGGCAGTCTCATGGATCACATGAATACGTTCAACGGAATTTTGGATCAACTCCAAAAAGTTGGCGTGGATATTGAGGAAGAAAATAAGGCCCTTTTACTTCTTACCCCAGTCTCTGATTCTTACGAAAGTGTCGGGACGACCCTGTTATATGGGAAGGACACTTTAGAGTTCGAGAATGTGCAATCTTCTTTGTTGGATCATGAAAAACAAAGGAAGGCAAACCAGGATGTGACACAAGAAGCTGCGTTAATTGCTCGAGGTGAGAATAAAAGAGGAAAACAATTTGGCGGTGAATCTAAGGCAGGTGGTTCAAAGGCCAAGAGAAAGGGTGGAATCCAGTGCTTTGGTTGTCATGAGTTTTGCCATATCAAAAGATATTGCCCTCATCAAAAGAAAAATGATGAGAATGACTATGATGGTGTTGCTGGATATGCAACGGGTGGAGATATTCTCACAATCTCCAAAGGTAATAATACTTCTTCTCGTGATGGTTGGATCTTAGATTCTGGATGTGTTTCACATGTTTGCTCCAGGTTAGACTATTTTGATACTCTCCAAAGAAAGAAGGCAGGTTTTATGTGCTTGGGTGATGGATCTACTTGTCAAGTCAAAGGTGTTGGAATGGTGAAAATCAAAATGTTGAATGGAGAGATTCGTTCTTTTGGGTGGTGTGGCCTATGTCCGAAAGCTACGAAGGAATCTAATTTCTTTGAACCAATTAGACTCCGAGGGTTACCATTTTTCCGCTGCAAGTGGAGTCTTGAAAATCACATATGGCGAGACGGTCTTGCTGATGGGAAAGAAGTATGGTAATCTGTACCATTTGAATACCTCAATGAATTGGGAGCAGAACGGGATCCAAAAATGCTCTCAAATTACAAATGGTGGTGAGAGGAAAAATTGTGAGAACCCGTAAAACCCTAATTATTTTCCTATGGTTTATTTCCCCTTAATTGCATGTTTTCTGCATTTTCTGGCTTAGAAATATTTTCTTAGTGGATTTTATGAGCAGTTATAGTTTTAAGATGATTTTTCTAGCATTGGAGAAATTTTAGAAAATTAAGAGTAAATAGTGGACGTGGGACCCACTAGTGCGAAAAGTTCGGAAAAATTCGGCCAATAAGGTTAAGTTTCGGATACTGTGTAAAATTTATCGGGTGTTAAGAGATAAGTAGAGTGTGTGAATGATTGATGTGAGAGAGAAAAGAAAGATAAGAATGCATTTATGGAGGTGACAAGTGTCACCTTCTCATTGGATGGACTTTAAGAGACACTATTCACAATATTGACTTTTTTGAGACACTATTCACAATTTTATGAGACACTATTCGAGCTAGGAAACTGATAAGTAAAGGGGCGCAAGGGTTTTTGGCCTTCTTAATTAACACCCCTACGGATAAGTTAAAAGTAGAAGACGTGGCCATAGTGAGGGAATTTCCGGATGTATTTCCTGATGAATTAGTGGCCTTACCTCCGGAAAGGGAGATAGAATTCCGAATAGATCTTTTACCTGGAACCGCACCCATCTCCAAAACCCCTTACCGAATGGCGCCTGCAGAACTCAAAGAGCTTAAGTTGCAATTGCAAGACCTTTTGGAGCGGGGGTTCATTCACGAGAGTGAGTCTCCTTGGGGAGCTCCGGTCCTATTTGTGAAGAAAAAGGACGGAACGTTGAGGATGTGTATTGATTATAGGGGGTTGAACAACGTTACGATCAAGAACAAGTATCCACTGCCCCATATTGACGAGTTGTTTGACCAACTGCAAGGAGCAGTGGTCTTCTCGAAGTTGGACCTCCGACAGGGATACTATCAGTTGTTGATAAGGAAGGAGGACATTCCGAAAACTGCTTTCAACTCGAGATACGGGCATTTCGAGTTCGCCGTTATGCCCTTTGGATTGACTAATGCTCCCGCCGCCTTCATGGACCTAATGCATAGGGTTTTCAAACCCTATCTAAACCGATTTGTCGTGGTGTTCATTGACGACATTTTGGTCTACTCCAAGTCACGCGAGGAGCATGAGGAGCATTTGAGAGTGGTATTGCAGACCTTGAGGGAACATCAGCTGTATGCCAAGTTTAGCAAATGCGAGTTCTGGTTGGAGAAAGTGGCATTTCTAGGGCACGTGATCTCTCATGAAGGTATTTCGGTGGACCCGGCGAAGGTTGAGGCCGTGACAAATTGGAAGAGGCCAGAAACCCCCACGGAAATTCGTAGCTTTCTAGGGCTAGCTGGGTACTACCGAAGGTTTATTAAAGATTTTTCCAAACTGGCAGGACCTTTAACTGACCTAACAAAGAAGCATGGCCAGTTTATCTGGAACGGCCGATGCGAAACGAATTTTCAGGAATTAAAGAAAAGATTGACCATGGCTCCGGTACTGGTCTTGCCAAATGGAGTGGACGGGTTTGCAGTATATGCAGATGCGTCGCGAGAGGGATTGGGATGTGTTTTGATGCAGAACCGGAATGTAATTGCTTTTGCCTCTAGGAAATTGAAGCTTCACGAGCAGAACTATCCGACTCATGATCTGGAACTAGCTGCGGTTGTGTTTGCACTGAAAAAGTGGAGGCATTACCTATATGGGGTGACTTTCGAAGTGTTTTCGGATCACAAGAGTCTTAGGTACCTCTTCTCCCAGAAGGAACTGAATATGAGACAACGGCGATGGATGGAATTCTTGGAAGATTACGACTGTACGATCAATTACCATCCGGGAAAGGCAAATGTGGTAGCAGATGCCTTGAGTCGTAAAGTGCAAGTGGCAGGGCTAATGATTAAGGAGTGGGATTTGTTGGAATCCGTGTGTGAGTGGAAACCCTGTCTAGGGAACCATAAGGTGATATTTGGCAATGTTAGGGTTACCTCCACTCTACTGGAACGTATAAAAGAGGCGCAAGGCGAGGATGTGATGGTACGGAAGTGGAGAGAGAAAGTGGATAAGGGAGAGGCTACGGATTTCAATTTGAGTCCTGAGCGTATTTTGAAGTATCGAAACCGAATGGTGGTACCAAAGGATGAAGCATTGAAAGCAGAAATTCTGGAGGAAGCTCATAGGTCTAGGTATACAATCCATCCGGGTAGCAGCAAGATGTATCAAGACCTGAAAGGAACCTATTGGTGGGACAATATGAAGAGGGAAATCGCGCAGTACGTGCAGAAATGTCTCATTTGCCAGCAAGTAAAGGCGGAGCATCAAAAGCCATCGTGTCTATTACAACCCTTGGAGATACCCGAGTGGAAGTGGGAAAACATCACAATGGACTTCGTTTCCGGTTTACCGAGGACGCAAAGGGGACACGATGCCGTTTGGGTGATCGTTGATCGATTAACCAAGTCGGCCCATTTCTTGCCGGTGAACATGAAGTACTCAATGGACAAATTGGCTCGACTGTACATGGATGAGGTCGTAAGACTACACGGTGTTCCTGTAAGCATCGTTTCTGATCGGGATCCACGGTTTGTATCACGATTTTGGCAGAAATTCCAAGAAACCCTGGGGACGAAACTCAACTTGAGCACGACCTATCATCCTCAGACGGATGGCCAGTCAGAACGGACGATTCAAACTCTCGAAGACATGCTACGAACGTGCATTCTGGACTTTGGTGGCAACTGGGGACAACACATGACCTTAGTCGAGTTTGCGTACAACAATAGTTTTCATTCGTCAATTCAAATGGCTCCGTACGAAGCTCTCTACGGACGCAAGTGCCGCTCACTGATTTACTGGGATGAAGTTGGTGAAAAGAAAGCACTGGACCCGACAACTATTCCGTGGATGGAAGAGGCTCACGAGAAGGTTAAGTTAATACGGCAACGAATCCAAACTGCCCAAAGTCGCCAAAAGAGCTACGCGGATAATCGAAGAAAAGACCTGGAGTTTGAAGTTGGAGACCATGTATTTCTCAAAATCACACCTTTACGAAGTCTCACTGCGGGGAAAGGAAAGAAGCTTCAACCACGGTACGTCGGACCCTACAAGATCCTTCAGAGGGTTGGAGTGGTCGCGTATCGACTGGAACTGCCATCCAGTCTATCCCGAATCCACGATGTATTTCACGTCTCGATGCTCAAGAAGTACCATCCTGATCCATCCCATGTATTGCAACTGGAAGAGATCGAAGTAGATGAATCGCTTGCCTATGAAGAGAAACCGGTTCAAGTGCTCGATCGAAAAGTCAAAGAGCTCCGAAACAAACGGATTCCACTAGTGAAAGTGCTATGGAGGAACCACGGAGTTGAGGAAGCCACCTGGGAGATGGAAGAGGAAATGCGAGAAAAATACCCAAACCTTTTCGAGAATTAAGGTGAGAAATTTCGAGGACGAAATTCTTTTAAGGGGGGGAGAGTGTGAGAACCCGTAAAACCCTAATTATTTTCCTAGGGTTTATTTCCCCTTAATTGCATGTTTTCTGCATTTTCTGGCTTAGAAATATTTTCTTAGTGGATTTTATGAGCAGTTATAGTTTTAAGATGATTTTTCTAGCATTGGAGAAATTTTAGAAAATTAAGAGTAAATAGTGGACGTGGGACCCACTAGTGCGAAAAGTTCGGAAAAATTCGGCCAATAAGGTTAAGTTTCGGATACTGTGTAAAATTTATCGGGTGTTAAGAGATAAGTAGAGTGTGTGAATGATTGATGTGAGAGAGAAAAGAAAGATAAGAATGCATTTATGGAGGTGACAAGTGTCACCTCCTCATTGGATGGACTTTAAGAGACATTATTCACAATATTGACTTTTTTGACCAAAGATTAAATATCCAAAAATTCACCAAAAATCACCATTTTCCTCCTTGTGTTGGCCGGCCCTCTCTCTCTCAAAGAAGAAGAAAATTCCTCAACTCTCAAGCTTCCATAAGCTTCAATCTTCCATAAACAAAGGCTTAGACTAGATTCTACTCTATAAAAACTTTGCTTCTAGTGATAGTAAGTGTGTTGGTGAACTTTGTTTGAAGAGCAAAGGTGTTCAATCTCCCTCTCTCTCTTGATTTCTTGGTAAGTGTTGCTTGAACCCCTTACTACCTCTAATAATGGTTATATGATGCTTAGAAGTGGCTTGAGTGTTGAATATGTGATTTACCCCTTGATTTGGCTTGTTTTGGTGAAGTTTTTAATTTATTGGGAATTTTTCTGGTTTAATATGAAATGAATGTTGTGGCCTTGTATGATGAATGGAAATGGTTGATAATGACTCTAGGAGATGTAATTGATAGGAAAATGCAATCAATTTTGGATTTGGTGTGAAAAATGGAAAGTTAGGGTTCATGAACCCCCATTTCTGTCCGGTTTTAGATCACTGGGTTAGAGGCCGAATTTGACTTTGCTCAAAACATGAAAGTTGTCGGTATTGGTGTAATGGAGGTGCCTGTAAAATTTCAGGTCATTTGGATCAATGTAGTATGAGATATGACGAAATTACTGTAGCTGTTCTGCTTTGGACAGAATGCCAAAACTGTGATAGTAATTGGACATTTTGACTGGTTTTGGTTTGGATTTTGAAGTTGTTGTCTTCTGATGATATGTATCTGAATGTCTTAGCTAACATATGCCTTTGGAATTTCGGCATTTGGACTTGTATGGACTGAGATATACCGATTACAGTTTTCTGTGTTTTGCAAACCTGTTTTGATGATCATGGTATGGTATTTGGCATTTTCGACCTAGTTAAGCTAGGAACTGGATTGAGTGATCTTCTACATTGTTGTAGCCCTGTTTCATAGCTTCGAAACGGTGGGTCTTACACCCCCATCCGATAACCGTAGAGAATTTGACGCCATTACCGCATAATGAGTGTAAAATAGTTTTCTATTTGGGGCCAAGACTAAGGCCATTTGTTAATTTCTGGTTTGCTATTATGCTCATTTATGCATATGACACCCTTTTGGGGTTGTGTTTAGCATTGCTATATGGCTCGGTATAGAGTCTCATTGTATGTGTTACATGTTCTAGGGCTTGAAGGTAGTGCACGACGACTTGGTGATCGTGGTACATGAAATACCACTTTCTCACTTGGTGAGTATACCACTCACTCAATTGTTATTATGTGGCTTTGTTAAATGTTATGTGATGCCTTGATGGCTTACTTGGATATTGAAATTGATTAAGGTGAGGGTGTACTTGATCGCCCTCACCTCTTTTGATATTGTCACTGATTGGTTACCGTTTCATTGCATTACTGAACTTGATATACTGGTTAGTGAATTCCATTTCATGGAAACCGAATTGGTGTCGTTTGGACGATGTCCAACGGCCTTACTGCATTACTGAGCTCAACCCCGTTTGGTAGTCAATTGGATCGAGCCGGCGAGGGCTTGGTCGTGAAGATTGAATTGCCACGGGGACTGTACTGGGGAACCTTGTGGTAATGAGACCCTTGGTTCCGGTAAACTCGAGTATTACCAAAAATATTACTGAATGGAGTGCGGGCCCGGTTGGGGTATGTTGGGTGGAAGGAATGGGAGTAAAGCGAGGTCTACGGTTTGATACTTTTGACATTGACGGAGGGTCAATGAGGTTGGATCAAGATTGCACGCGCGGAAATGGGCTCTTGAGAGCCGACTGTATCCTTTTACCGTTGTACTTCATTGCTTATCGTGTACTTTAAATGATTTGCTATGCTTAAGTGACTTTGGTTGTTTATGTAGTGGTATACCACTGGGCTTTAGCTCATTCCGTGTCATTTGTTTTCCTTACAGGGTTATTACTACTTTTGAGAATGGACCGGATAGTCAATTGCCATACTGATCTTGTAAATGTCTTTTGTATAGCTCATGAAGTGAAACCCTAATGTATAACGGGTTCATTTCCTTTTGATAGGCAAATTGAATGTGTACTTCCTTAATGAATGATTTTCGCATGCCACTATGGTTGTAAATGTTGAAATTCAATGTATATATATGTTGCATGATGTTTGGATGAATTTCGGAGTGACACAACTTTCAAACGGAAAAGGAAAAATTTTGCCGAAGATGAACAGTGGCGAATCCGGCCAGGAATCCGGCCAGAAACTGGCCGGATTGCAGGCCGGATTGCCTGAGGAAAAAATGAAATCCGGCCAGTTGCTCTCTGGCCGGTATCCGGCCAGACAATCCGGCCGGAATCTTGGCCGGATTGGCGGCCGGATTGAGGTGGAATTTTAAAAAAATATTGGATGCTCTCGGCCTTGTATCCGGCCGAGAATCCGGCCGGAAATCCGGCCAGATTCCGGCCGGATTCCGACGTGTACTGCACTATTCATTTCGGCTTCGATTTTTCCGTTTTTTTTTATTTTACGTTTTTGTCTTGTTTGCGCGCAATGATATGTTCCGAATCGTAATAGATCGACGTAAACTGTACCGTTAGTCCTGGCGAGAGTTGGGCAGGCAGTCCGCTAACCCCTTTGGTTCGCCTTAGGGGAAGGTGGGGCTGTCACAAAAATCTTGCTATGGGAGAGGGTGAATTGAGGCCCCTCTCGCGAGTCCAATTAGATGTTGGACTCGGTTAGCTACACACGTTTATTTGCCGATTGAATCAATTGAAACAAGACCGTATTGATTCGGGTGTGTAGCTAGGCACCAAGGTACTTGGTGGGAAAAGGCAAATGGAGTTTTTTGGATGGTTTGCTGTGTTTGCTAAAAGAAATTTTCGCCAAGGTGGAGATTTGTTAGGAAATTGGCTTAATTTCTTTTAGGTAAAATTCCTGTTTTGTGTGGAAGTAACTAGTTTCCTAATTGGATTTAGTTACTTGAAGTAGTAGTCAAGTAAATTCCTATTTAGTTAGATACTATTTTCTACTCTATATGAGTTTAGGAAATAGTATTGGTTTCCAATTGTTATTTGGTTTTTTTAGCAGTAATGTTCTCTATAAATAGGTAGATTGACATACTACAAAGACACACAAGAAAGGAGTGAGAGAGTTCTTAGTGGGTGAGAGGGTTATACAAGAGTTGGGGCTTGCGAATCAAGTTGTAATCTTGTGGTGTTTTTCTCTCATAGTAAGAATAAGTTTTCTCTCCGTGGATGTAGGTTTGGTGATTAAACCGAACCACATTAATTCTTGTGTGTTGTTCATCGTTCGTGCTAGATATTGTTTTCTATTAAATTGTTGGTCTTTTCCTTTTCAAATAATTGGCCTGATACCCTAACAGTGGTATCAGAGCTCCGTTAGGGTTTTTGGTTAATTATTTGAAATTGAGTGGGTGGTTGTATACGATGGGGATTGGAACTATACAGTTTCCAATTCAACCGTTTAATGGAACTACAAGTTTCACACTTTGGCAAAGAGAGTAAAGGATGTTCTAGTTCAACAAGGTTTGGCAAAAGCGTTGAATGGAATGAACAAGAAGCCAGAGAGCATGAATGATATGAGTTTGAAGAGTTGGACGCAAGGTGTGCGAGCACGATTCGGCTCTATGTGGCGGACAACATTATAAATAATGTGATAGATGAGAAAGATTCTGCAGCAGACCTCTGGAAAAATTGGAAAAGCTTTATCTGGCTAAAAGCTTATCCAATAAGTTGCATCTAAGCAGCATTTTATGCACTAAAGATGGTGGAGGTGGCAGTGTCATGGATCACATGAATACGTTCAACGGAATTTGGATCAACTCCAAAAGTTGGGCGTGGATATTGAGGAAGAAAAGGCCCTTTTACTTCTTACCCCAGTCTCTGATTCTTACGAAAGTGTCGTGACGACCCTGTTATATGGGAAGGACACTTTTAGAGTTCGAGAATGTGCAATCTTCTTTGTTGAATCATGAAAACAAAAGGAAGGCAAACCAGGATGTGACCAAGAAGCTGCGTTAATTGCTCGAGGTGAGAATAAAAGAGGAAAACAATTTGGCGGTGAATCTAAGGCAGGTGGTCAAAGGCCAGAGAAAGGGTGGAATCCAGTGCTTTGGTTGTCATGAGTTTGGCCATATCAAAAGATATTGCCCTCATCAAAAAGAAAAATGACGAGAATGACTATGATGGTATTGCTGGATATGCATCGGGTGGAGATATTCTCACAATTCCAAAGGTAATAATACTTCTTCTCGTGATGGTTGGATCTTAGATTCTGGATGTGTTTCACATGTTTGCTCCAGGTTAGACTGTTTTAAACTCTCCAAAGAAAGAAGGCAGGTTTTATGTGCTTGGGTGATGGATCTACTTGTCAAGTCAAAGGTGTTGGAGTGGTGAAAATCAAAATGTTGAATGGAGAGATTCGTTCTTTGGTGGTGTGGCTTATGTCCCAAAGCTACGAAGGAATCTAATTTCTTTGAACCAATTAGACCCCGAGGGTTACCATTTTTTCCGCTGCAAGTGAGTCTTGAAAATCACATATGGCGAGACGGTCTTGCTGATGGCGATGGAAAAGAAGTATGGTAATCTGTACCATTGAATACCTCAATGGATATCTCTCTCTTTTGTTT
>JAZHGG010001835.1:10000-20631 GCA_036785865.1 Coffea canephora | reverse complement strand
ACATATAGGACAAAGGCCCCATTACCATTTCTTTTTGTTATGACTTTTCTGCTGTTTTTTTTTTTTTTTCAAATTTTTTCATACTTTCTACCAAGTATTTAGTAACCCGCTTGACAAATAAGTCAAATCGGAATCATTTATGACAGAACTAGTAATCATAGATATATTACCAATCGAATTGGGTTTTTCTAAACGGAGCCTGGATATTTCATTTTTTCTTTTTTATTTAGTCCAACCAAACCAACCATAAATTATTCGAACTAATATTAATCTCCAAAATGGATCTAATTGCACTTCACGCTCCAAATTTTTGCTGATTCAATGAATCTTTCTCGGGTGAAACGGAGGATATCTCAATCGGGGGAGAAACGGGGAAATCCCATAGGACCCAATATGTCTGACAAGTCGCACTATACGTCAACCCAAGATGCATCTTCCTCTCAGGACTTCGGAAAGGTACTTTTGGAACACCAATAGGCATTAAATGAAAGAAAAAAGAACAAAGTACTGTATTTCACTTTGATGTAGAAACGTAATAATATGATTATTATTGTCCTTATAATATATATTGGCTTTTATCGTATTTATTTTATCCATAGATTATAGTTATAGAAAAAGTCGTAAAGAAAAACAGAATGAATAAAGTCAAATTTGCAAATTATTATGAATAGGGCGATGAATAAGTATGTACACATTCACTCATAGACAATGGAATACAACCCCCATTGCGTATTGTTACTTATCGAGTATAGAATAAATTTGCTTCTCTTTGTTCCTACGAAGAGAATTGTTCCATTATTTATTAACAAGAGAATAGAACAAATATTAATCCCTATTCTGAATAATCCACCGAACAGGGGGTCCATAGGATATTATAGTAGAGTCTTTTCCAATGCAATAAAGTTACGCAGTGTCTATTTAGCTTTGATAAAGGGTATTTCCATGGTTTGCCTTGGTATCGCGTTCATACTGTTGTATTGAATGATCCCGGCCGCTTGCTTTCTGTTCATATAATGCATACAGCTCTGGTTGCTGGTTGGGCTGGTTCGATGGCTCTATATGAATTAGCAGTTTTTGATCCTTCCGATCCTGTTCTTGATCCAATGTGGAGACGGTATGTTTGTTATACCCTTTATGACTCGTTTAGGAATTACCAATTCATGGGCGGTTGGAGTATCACAGGGGGAACTGTAACGAATGCGGTATTTGGAGTTACGAAGGTGTAGCGGGGGCACATATTGTGTTTTCTGGTTTATGCTTTTTGGCAGCCATCTGGCATTGGTATATTGGGATCTAGAAATATTTTGCGATGAACGTACAGGAAAACCTTCTTTGGATTTGCCCAAGATCTTTGGAATTCATTTATTTCTTTCAGGAGTGGCTTGCTTTGGTTTTGGTGCATTTCATGTAACAGGCTTATATGGTCCTGGAATATGGGTGTCCTCCTTATGGACTAACGGGCAAAGTACAACCCGTAAATCCGGCATGGGGCGTGGAAGGTTTTGATCCTTTTGTTCCGGGAGGAATAGCCTCTCATCACATTGCAGCAGGGACATTGGGCATATTAGCGGGGTTATTCCATCTTAGCGTCCGCCCACCACAACGCCTATACAAGGGATTGCGTATGGGAAATATTGAAACCGTCCTTTCCAGTAGTATCGCTGCTGTTTTTTTGCGGCTTTTGTTGTTGCCGGAACTATGTGGTATGGTTCAGCAACTACTCCGATCGAATTATTTGGGCCCACTCGTTATCAATGGGATCGGGGTACTTTCAGCAAGAGATATATCGAAGAGTTAGTCTGGGCTAGCAGAAATCAAAGTTTATCAGAAGCCTGGTCTAAAATTCCTGAAAAATTAGCTTTTTATGATTACATCGGAAATAATCCGGCAAAAGGGGGATTATTCAGGGCAGGTTCGATGGATAACGGGGATGGAATAGCGATTGGATGGTTGGGACACCCTATCTTTAGAGATAAAGAAGGGCGGGAACTTTTTGTACGTCGTATGCCTACTTTTTTTGAAACATTTCCAGTCGTTTTGGTAGACGGCGACGGAATTGTTAGAGCGGATGTTCCTTTTAGAAGGGCAGAATCAAAGTATAGTGTTGAACAAGTAGGTGTAACTGTTGAATTCTACGGCGGCGAACTCAATGGAGTCAGTTATAGCGATCCTGCTACTGTGAAAAAATATGCTAGGCGCGCTCAATTGGGTGAAATTTTTGAATTAGATCGTGCTACTTTGAAATCCGATGTGTTTTTCGTAGCAGTCCAAGGGGTTGGTTTACTTTTGGACATGCTTCATTTGCTTTGCTCTTCTTTTTCGGACACTTTGGCATGGTGCTAGAACCTTGTTCAGAGATGTTTTTGCTGGTATTGACCCGGATTTGGATGCTCAAGTCGAATTTGGAGCATTCCAAAAAATTGGGGATCCAACTACAAGAAGACAGGCAGTCTGATACAACATGCTTTGGTATCTTTTGCCTCGATTTTCTTTTTGGAATTTGTCATAAGGTACCCGAAATCTTGACCACTTTTTTACTTTTTCTCTTTCTTTATACGGGAGAAACCCCCCAAAAAAAAATAAACAAACAGGTATGGAAGCTATAATTGTAATTGTAAACCGCGATCGAATCTATGGAAGCACTGGTTTATACATTCCTCTTAGTCTCGACTCTAGGGATAATTTTTTTCGCTATCTTTTTTCGAGAACCTCCTAAAGTTCCAACTAAAAAGATAAAATGATTTTTCATTATCTCAATTGAAATTGAAGTAATGAGCCTCCCAATATTGGGAGGCTCATTACTTCAACTAGTCCCCATGTTCCTCAAACGGATCTCTTAGTTGTTGAGAAGGTTGCCCAAAAGCGGTATATAAGGCGTACCCGGTAAAACTTACAAGTAAACCAGATATAAAGATGGCTACTAGGGTTGCTGTTTCCATTATTATTTATATAATTTCAAGACCCCAATGGATCTATGATAAGATCGTTTATTTACAACGGAATGGTATACAAAGTCAACAGATCTCAATGAATACAATAGGATTTATGGCTACACAAACTGTTGATAACAGTTCTAGATCTGGTCCAAGACGAACTACTGTAGGGAGTTTATTAAAACCATTGAATTCAGAATATGGTAAAGTAGCTCCGGGGTGGGGAACAACCCTTTGATGGGTGTCGCAATGGCTCTATTTGCGGTATTTCTATCTATTATTTTGGAGATTTATAATTCTTCCGTTTTATTGGATGGAATTTCAATGAATTAGAGCTATAAGAACTCCCAAGTTCTAGCTTTTGAATCCAAAATAAAATCAATCATTTAGAGCTCGGATTTCGAGCCCATTCTATTTTGGGAGTTCGATCGCGAAATTTCTTTGTTTCTGTATTTCCGGAATATGAGTGTGTGACTTGTTATAATTGATCCTATTGATATTACAGAGAATGGGTCTGTCATCTTGATAGAGATGGTTCTACTTCGTCGGATATTTATTTTAGTATCTGGAACATGGAATATACAGAATAGATTAAGAAATATTTGAACTATGATTCATACTTAATGTTCAGACCTCGTATCATATCCGGACTCAAAAAATTTTCAATTTTCAAAAGGAATTCAATTTTATAAATATAAATCGAAAGGTTTTTCTTCTATTTCGATTTTGACAAAAAGACAAAAATTTCTTTGAGTTTTTAATCATTCTATCTATTCGTGGAATAAGTGATGGTCCAAGTATTCTTACTCAGGAAATCTTTGACTTAAGTTAGAGTTTTTTTTATTGAATCATCGCGTTTCTAGTATGAATCTGAGGTTTTAAAATCAATTCATAGGGTTCTTAACAAGAGAATTCCTATTAATACAATAAAAAAACAAATAATAAACATTATATATAAATAGAAAAATGAAATAGGAAAGGAGAGGATTCAAGAGGCCCGTAAGAAAGACGACTGAGCCAACTTGAGATTTGGGTATTATCGCCCCAAACAAAGAAGAGCTTTCGAGTTTTTCTTCTTTATACTTCAGAGAGATTGAATCTTTGATTCAAAAAAAGTTTCAACTTTCTATTACATATCCGTTGAAATAGTATTGGGGTATTTTTGCTTGAGCTGTACGAGATGAAAGTTCTCACTACGGTTCTCAGGGGGGGTTCCACCTATCTCAATAAAGTCTATGATTGGTTCGAAGAACGTCTCGAGATTCAAGCGATTGCAGATGATATAACTAGTAAATACGTTCCTCCCCCGTCAATATATTTTATTGCTTAGGGGAATTACCGCTTACTTTTTTTTAGTCCAAGTTGCTACGGGATTTGCTATGACTTTTTACTACCGTCCAACCGTTACTGAGGCTTTTGCTTCTGTTCAATACATAATGACTGAAGCTAACTTTGGTTGGTTATACGGTCAGTTCATCGATGGTCAGCAAGTATGATGGTCCTAATGATGATTCTTATGTATTTCGTGTGTATCTCACCGGTGGATTTAAAAAACCTCGCGAATTGACTTGGGTTACAGGTGTGGTTCTGGCTGTATTGACCGCATCTTTTGGTGTAACTGGTTATTCCTTACCTCGGGACCAAATCGGTTATTGGGCAGTAAAATTGTAACAGGTGTACCTGAAGCTATTCCTGTAATAGGATCTCCTTTGGTAGAATTATTGCGCGGAAGTGCTAGTGTGGGACATCCACCTTGACTCGTTTTTATAGTTTACACACTTTTGTATTGCCGCTTCTTACTGCCGTATTTATGTTATGCACTTTCCAATGATACGTAAACAAGGTATTTCTGGCCCTTTATAGAGAAGATTACCATATATTTTTGTAATAAATAAATCATTTATCATTTGGAGGAGGAATATATAGTATTTCATTGCTATAAGTATGGATTATTGAAATAATAAGACATGTATTTGGATATCTCCCTTCAACTATTCCTGTCAAATAAATAAGACTGTGGGTCGAAGGGAATTCTCTGAATAGAAAGTGGATTATGGGAGTGTGTGACTTGAACTGTTGATTAGTCTGTGTAGTTATAGGCCTGCCACATTGGAATTGGAATTCACAATCAAATGTGTCTTTGTTCCAACCACCGCGTAAGCCTTATACAGAGGGGAGGATAGGCTGGTTCGCTTGAAGAGAATTATTTCTATGATCAGATCCGAATCATGTTGTACATGAGCAGGCTCCGTAAGATCCAGTATAATAAGTGAAATAGATAAACTAAAAAAAATATAGTTTATCTATTTCACTTACTTAACTTAAGATTTAATAGTATGAAAATGCATTCATTTCCTCTGCATTGATATGACATAATACTATCGGAGTGAAACAGGGGGTCTAAAGGAGAACAGAGGTTAGACTATATTAGTAACAAGTAAACCTTTTGTGTGTATTTACAAATATTTGGGGAATAAATACCAATCGTAAGGTCTGAGACGACCCAGAAAGCACTTGATCATATCATGATTAATTTTGTAAGCCTACTTGGGTATTGAGTATTTACTTGTAAGAACTGAATTCTTTGGAATCGATATTTGCAACTCCGGAAAAAGAATTCAGTAAAATTTTTCTTACATTGAACCCTTTATATTATATATGTGTGGATATAGGTAAACTTTAGCCGGTTTGGTTCTTTTGATTCTTGCTCGAGCCGGATGATGAAAAATTATCATGTCCGGTTCCTTCGGGGGATGGATCCATAAAAATTCACCTATCCCAATAACAAAAAGCCTGACTTGAATGATCCTGTATTAAGAGCTAAATTGGCTAAAGGTATGGGTCATAATTATTATGGAGAGCCCGCATGGCCCAACGATCTGTTATATATTTTTCCAGTAGTAATTCTAGGTACTATTGCATGTAACGTAGGCTTAGCGGTTCTAGAACCATCAATGGTTGGTGAACCGGCAGATCCATTTGCAACTCCTTTGGAAATATTACCGGAATGGTATTTCTTTCCCGTATTTCAAATACTTCGTACAGTACCAAATAAATTGTTGGGTGTTCTTTTAATGGTTTCAGTACCTGCGGGATTATTAACAGTACCCTTTTTAGAGAATGTTAATAAATTTCAAAATCCATTTCGTCGTCCAGTAGCGACAACTGTCTTTTTGATTGGTACCGCAGTCGCCCTTTGGTTGGGTATTGGTGCAACATTACCTATTGATAAATCCCTAACTTTGGGTCTTTTTTAATTCAATTGTGAAATATGTGTATCTAGGGAATAGTCGCTTCAAAGTGAATTCTCCCTAGATACACATATTCAATTCTGACTCTATATTCTAAAATAGAATATATGAATTTATTAACGATTCAAAACCTATTTTCATCTAAAATAAAAAAAGACGAAAGAAATTCAATAGATTTAAAACTTATTTTTTCGGTAAAAAAATTACCAACTGTTTTTCGAGAATGCCCAATATCTCTTTTACATCTTCTATGTGGAAATGTTCAATTTTCATAAGATCTTCTTGACTATTATTCAAAAGGTCCAATAATGTATATATATTGGACCTTTTGAGGCAATTGTAGATCCTTGGGGGCAATTCTGATTGGTCAATAAAAATCGATTTTAATGCTATTTCTTTTTTGTTTTTTCTGAGTTTATCCAATTTATCATGAAAGAAAAAAGGAGCTAAAGGAACCGTGTGTTGATTGTTCTCTAAATGTGAGTTTTGTTCTTCCATATGTAAAAATGGAATAAATAAATCAATCAAATTGCGGGAGGCTTGATGAAGTGCTTCTTTCGGAGTTAAACTTCCGTTTGTCCATATTTCGAGAAAAAGAATCTCTTGTTTTTCATTCCCATTCCCATAAGAATGAATACTATAATTCGCATTTCGAATAGGCATAAATACAGCATCTATAGGATAACTTCCATCTTGAAAGTTCTGTGGCGTTTTTATAAGATATCCTCGATTTCTCTCGATTTCTAATCTAATACACAAGTTGATTGGTTCCATCAATCTAGCTATATGTTGTGTATTATCAACGATTTCTACATAAGGCGGTAAGACGATATCTTGAGCAGTTACATATCCAGGACCCCTGACACAAATAGATGCATCACAAGTTCCATATAGACTACTTCTGAATACAATTTCTTTCAAATTCATTAAGATTTCATGTACCGATTCTTGAATACCCGCTATGGTAGAATATTCATGTGCGACTTTCTCAGATTTTACACGTGTGATACATGTTCCTTCTATTTCTCCAAGCAAAGCTCGTCGCATTGCAATGCCTATTGTGTCGGCTTGACCTTTCATCAGTGGAGACAGAATAAAACGCCCATAATAAAGACGTTTACTGTCTGTTCTTAATTCAACACACTTCCACTCTAGTGTCCGAGTAGATACTGTTATTTTCTCTCGAACCATAGTAATAATATTTGATTAGATCATTGAATCATTTATTTCTCTTGTTTTTCTTCAAAGTTCTTCAATAGACATTTCTACACACGTCTTTTTTTGGGAGGTCTACAGCCATTATGTGGCATAGGAGTTACATCTCGTACGAAAGTTAATACTATACCACTTCTACGAATAGCTCGAAGCGCTGCGTCTCTCCCGAGGCCGGGACCTTTTATCATGACTTCTGCTCGTTGCATACCTTGATCCACTACTGTACGAATAGCATTTGCTGCTGCGGTTTGAGCAGCAAATGGTGTCCCTCTTCTCGTACCTCTGAATCCACAAGTACCGGCGGAGGACCAAGAAACCACTCGACCCCGTACATCTGTAACAGTGACAATGGTATTATGAAAACTTGCTTGAACATGAATAACTCCCTTTGGTATTCTACGCGCACTCTTACGTGAACTAATACGTCCGTTCTTACGTGAACCAACTCTCGGTATAGCTTTTGCCATATTTTATCATCTCATAAATATGAGTCAGAGATATATGGATATATCCATTTCATGTTAAAAAAGATTCCTTATTTATGTATCACTTGCTTTAGCGAGTCTGATTATCCCTGTCTTTGTTTATGTCTCGGGTTGGAACAAATTACTATAATTCGCCCTCGCCTGCGGATTAGTCGACATTTGTCACAAATTTTACGAACAGAAGCTCTTATTTTCATATTTGTCATTCCTTATCTTAAATTTGAATCTACTTCTTGGTTGGAAGAAAATAAGTTTCTTTAGATTTTGCATCTTGAATCATATTCTCGCGAAAGGAATGTTCAAGTTAAAAAATCACTTAATCCTTTGAATCCTTGTTGCGGAGTCGATAAATTATGCGTCCTCTGGTTGAATCATAACGACTTACTTCAATTTTGACTCTATCTCCTGGTAGTATCCGGATAAAACTGCGTCGGATCTTTCCTGAAACATAACCTAGAATCAGATCTTCATTATCTAAACGAACCCGGAACATGCCATTGGGAAGCGATTCGGTAATTAAACCTTCATGAGTCCATTTTTGTTCTTTCATTCCAGGTAAAGCCCCCTTGAAGTATCAACTAATGGAGGAGGAACAATATTAGACAACTCGTTCCTTTTCTTTTTTTTTTTACAATTACAAATAGTAAGTTTCGAATCTAATTTGTATATTAAAAAGATTACCATATATAACACAAAATTTCTCCACCGATTCCTTCTAGTCGAGCCTCTCGGTCTGTCATTATTCCTCGAGAAGTAGAAATAATTACAATCCCCATCCCACCTAAAATTCGAGGAATTCGTTGAGAGTTAGCATAAATTCGTAGACCGGGTCGACTGATCCGTTTTAAATTTAAAATATTTCTATAGGGACCTTTCCTGTTCCTTCTATGTCGCAGCGTTAAAACCAAAAAATATTTGTTGTTTTCTCGATGTTTTCTCGCATTTTCGATAAAACCTTCTCGTAAAAGTATTTTAACGATATTTTCGGTAATATTAGTAGATATTATTCGAATCACTCTTTTTTTATCCATATCAGCATTTCGTATAGAGGTTATTATCTCAGCAACAGTGTCCCTACCCATGATTAACTAAAATTGTTAGTGACTCAAAATTTGATATAATCAACATGCTTTTCTTTTTTTTTACTTAATTTGTTTGTTTATGAGTAATTAATAAAGGTATATACGTGAGATACAATCTATTTCTTAATCTATTTCTTTCAAATACCCCGCTTTAAACATATCACGATCTTATAATACCTCGGGAGCTAATGAGACTATTTTAGTAAAATTTAATTGTCTCAACTCCCGGGCGATCGCGCCAAAAATTCGAGTTCCTTTTGGATTTCCTTCTTGGTCAATAACAACTGCAGCGTTGTCATCATATCGTATTATCATACCATTGTCACGTTTGAGTTCTTTACAGGTACGCACAATTACAGCTCTGACGACTTCTGACCTTTCTAGGGGCATATTTGGTACTGCTTCTTTGATCACAGCAACAATAACATCACCAATATGAGCATATCGACGATTGCTAGCTCCTATGATTCGAATACACATCAATTCTCGAGCCCCGCTGTTATCTGCTACATTTAAATGGGTTTGAGGTTGAATCATATCATTTTGAAATCTGTTTTTTCAATGCAAAGGACGAAGAAAAAAAAGAAATATTCTTTGTCTAAAATAAAAAAATTGCAATTTTCCAAGACTCATTTCTATTGGTTCTACTTTATTTATCCTTTATCTCGAAATAATGAATTGAGTCTGTATAGGCATTTTGGATGCTGCTATTGAAATAGCCCTTCTAGCTATATGTTCTGTTACTCCACCCATTTCATAAAGTATTCGACCCGGTTTAACAACAGCTACCCAATATTCGGGGGATCCTTTCCCCGAACCCATACGTGTCTCGGCAGGTCTCGCTGTAATCGGTTTGTCTGGAAATATACGTACCCATATTTTTCCACCACGGCGTACATTTCGTGTCATTGCTCGTCGACCTGCTTCTATCTGTCTAGATGTGATCCAAGCGGGTTCAAGTGCCTGAAGAGCAAATTTACCGAAACATATACGATTCCCTCGATAAGATATTCCTTTCATTCTTCCTCTATGTTGTTTACGGAATCTGGTTCTTTTGGGGTTATAGTTGATGGTTCTTTCTGAATTACATCTCTACTACAGAACCAGACGTGAGAATTTCTTCTCATCTGGCTCCTCGCGAATTTGAATAAAAGGATTCTAAAATAAAAAATTTGAATTTGAGGTAAGATACAATTTTCATTAATTAATAAAATAGACATGTATTTTTAAATTTAATATATTGAATCGTGGGATTCTTTGAGATTTCATCTAATATATAAGTAATTTGTGTATCTTGTTTGAGTAGATTTTTTATTTTAGAAATCATATTGTTTTTTTTTTTATCGTTCAAATTTAGGAATAAAAAAAAGAAAGTTTTCGCGGGCGAATATTTACTCTTCCATTTCAATTTGAGTATTATCTCGTTACTTCTCAGAATAGATGAATTGGTCTCCGGTTTGTTCCGCCATCCCGACCGGCGAATCATTAAGATTTATTTTAATAAAATCTTTTGGATTCACAGTTTCCATCGTTCCCATCACTTCTTACTTTAATGTTTAGGTCCAAATTTTACAACGGAGCTTAGTAATGAAATTTGTTCTTGAGTCAATTTTCTCAGTCTTTATTGTCTCGAAGCTCTTTATTTTTTTGTTTTGTTCTATAATG
>JAZHGG010000602.1:30000-33615 GCA_036785865.1 Coffea canephora | reverse complement strand
TTTGCATCTGATCTAAGATCTTCTTGGTCCGCGGGGGTTTCTTTTCTTTTTGATTCTGATTTTATTCTTTATTTGTTTATTCGATGGTATAACACATTCCGTCTTTTGCTTTCCATCGACGTTTTTATTGTTACTAAACATTTTCATTTAGATTCAAATTGAAAAAGAGTACTTTGCTTGGTATAACCACGGTTTCATTTATATAGATTATAAAGGAGTACGAATTCTGGAAAGAACCAAAATTCCAGCTCGAGATGGGACGATTTAATATTTCTTCATTCATTCCCATCCAATCAAAAAAAAGTTTTTTTGACTTGGCGAGTTTATTTTGGGATTTTGCGGAAGCAGAAGATTAAAAGGGCTTTTTTATCAATTTATTCAATTATTGATAATTGTTGTACCAATCTTAGTATTTTGATTACTCTTAGTATTGATTTTGACCCGATTAAATCGACCCTTTTCTAAGAAAAATTTATGATTTCCAATCAAAATATTTTCTATTTCATATTTTTTTCCAATATTATCCTTACTAGATAAGATTATAGGGATACTCTCAAATATCAAAAAGGTTGTGTTATATGTGTTAGAATTATAATAAAAATCTTGATTCTTATTTACTTGTACTTGAAAAGGTGATTCATAAATAGATGGGTCCCTCATTTTTTGATAATTAATATATTTATATGATAAAAGATCATATCTAGAGTTTTTTTGAAAATTCTCTTTTTGATTCAATAATGAATATACTTCAGAATCCTTTGTTTTTTGTAATGGCCCTTTTCATATGAATTCAATTTGAAATTTTGATTTTGAGCCATATGATGTTGATTAACTCTATTTCTCCATTTTTCTGATATTAATTTAGACCATCTAATCGAGGGTAAATCGTATTGATATGTCCTTTTAACCAACCTTTCCATTGATCCATCCATAACTCGGAAGTTTCTTAAGACTTAATTCATTCTGAATTATTCCTTGTTTTTCAAACGAATGCTTTATTTCAGTTTTAAGAAAAAAAGATCTTAATTATACAAGTTACTAACTTGAGTTTGTGATAATTTGTAAAATACATATGCTTGTGACAAGTAGGATAAATCACAAAAAATATATGAATTTGTCTTATTGTTAATAGTATCAATTGATTTTTTATAGTCGAAATAAAGTAAATTGTATTTTGATTTTTTTTATTAATCCTTTCTTGATTTGCTTTATTAATGGATTTATCCATAATTTTTTTTATTGATTCAATAAAAAGTTGTGTATTGAGTCTGGTATATTAATGATAAATAAAAATATATCTATGTATATTCTTTCAACGAAAATTTTTATAAAAGAATTGAATTTAGAGAATAATCGGGCATTTCTTTTTTTTAATATTTGCCAAATGTTTTTTGGCAATTCTAATCTTTTAGTATTCCAATTTCTTTTATTAGGACTTATATATACTCTTGGCGTTGGGGTTATTTTTTTTTTTTCTTTTATAATTCTTTCTATTTGATTTCTGATTGTACTTGTTCTATGAGACATATCCTTCTTTTTTTTTTCTGTCAGTGAAGAATTTGTCCAATTTGGAGAGTTAATTTTACTAAAGGATTCATGAATTATCTGATTGCTGATTATGGAATCTTTTTCGTTTTTAGTTTCATTCGATTCATATACTTCTCTGAATCTAAATAATATAATTGGATTTAATTTAGAAAGTTCTTTTATTAGTCTTTTTAGAAATAAAAAACTTTCGATAATCCATTTTTTTGTTTCTTTTGAAACTCTTAGAAGTAATTTTGTTTTCTCTTTAAAACTTTTAGAGCTAGAAAATATGCCCTTTTGAATTTTATAATTTTTGTTTCCAGCTCCTTAACAGCGGGCTCAAAAAAAGAAGATTGTTTTCTGGGAGAACCAAACGGAAGTTCAGTTTCCATTCCCCAAACTGTTAAAAAACAAAATCATCTTTTTGTTTTTTCTTTTTCATTAAATCTCTATGAGAGGGCCGTCGTTTCGATCTATGCCAAGGTTTTAGACAGAAAGGAAATAGGATTTTTATCTGAATACCGTCTGTTAACCAATTTTTCGGAAATTCTGTTTCCGATAATTGAACACCATTATAGGTACATTTAATATGCATTTCTCTATTCCATCCCTCTAGATCCTCAGACCATTCCGGAAATTGGAATAATATCATACGTACAATATTTTTGCCTATTATTAATACAGGTAAACGAATATATTTTCTAAAAAAAGATTGACTTATTAACATGGAACCTCTTATTACTTGTGCAAAAGGAATGGTATCCCAGGCTTCTGCTATCTCTATCCGCGCTTGTTCCTTTCTTTTGTTCTCCTCTTTTTTATCCTTTCTTTTTTATCTTCCTTTTTGTTTCTTCATCTGTATACTCCAGAATTTCAAATTTGGTCCCCCTCCCTGTCCAATTTCTAAAAAGAAGTTTAATCAGTACGGATATATCAAAGGAAAAACGAGGAGATTTTTTTATCCTGTCCAAAAAAAGGGGAGAATGCACATTTGCTTGAAAGAGTTCCCAAATAACAATTTTACGTCTTTGAGCGCGCATAGAACCTTTAATTATTCCTCTTCGAAAATCCGACTGTTGCGAATAGCGTATCAAAGCCACTTCGTTTCTTTGATCCGAAGTATCATTATCCTTATTAGGATCGGTATTCTCCTTGTTATCAGTAAAAATCACTACACGTTTGGCTTTTCTTGAGCGAATTTGATGATCAACCGGTACGTTTTCTTGATGCTCTCCTGATTGTTGTTCTAAATCGGTGATTAATTTGTATGACCATCGAGGGACTTTTTTGATAATTTCTTTTATTACAACAGATTCTTTTTGAATTTTTTGATCAATAGGATAGGTTCGAATAACATTCAATAGAAATTTGAAAATTTTTCTTTCTTTTTCAAAATCTATTTTTTCTTGGTCTTGGTCTGAAAAAAAAGAAAGACCTTTCATATTTAAATTCGATTTTTGTTCTATATCAAATTCACCAGCTAACGGTAAAAAATTCCCCATTTCTGTTAATAATTGTTTTCTATCAAACAGATTTGCTTTCTGTTCAAATTCTTGATAATCAATATTAATATCTGGAAGAAGAATACTATGAATTCGATTTATACCAATTGTATCTCTTAAATTGTCTATCGCAGTTTTAGAAGGTGAAATTATTGTTTTGATTCTTCCGCGATATGCACCTTTTAAGAAAGGATCATACATTTTAGGAAAATATTCATTTTTAGTATCGTCATTACACAATCTAGTTCTTGCTTCGAGTATATCCAGAAAAAGAAATTCCTTGTCTAGGGCTTGAATTCGATTTCTAAACTCATTATTTAGATTCTTTATTTTTTGCTTATTCGTGTAAACCCAACGTTTGTCAAATTCATTAGAGGAAGATTTTTCTAGTGTGTACAGAGATATCTTTCTTTTTATCATTTCTCCAAAAGTTGCTAAACTGGGCAAGTATGTAAAAGATATTCTTTGTTTCCCATTGCTTTCGGAGATCTGAAAGAAATATTGTGACATTTCTTTTCGTAAAGCCTTTTCAAATCGATCATTTTTTATGTAACGAAATGGATGATTCCATCGGTTATAATCGAAA
>JAZHGG010001134.1:0-25945 GCA_036785865.1 Coffea canephora | reverse complement strand
CTCTTGCTCAAGATCAGCCCACTTTCTCTCTTCTCTTCCTTTTCATCACCCATCTCATCAGATTTGTCCATCTCTTTTTCTAGTTCAACAGCTGACCCTTTTATCTCATTGCTTTGAACTCCCTCAGATTCTACCTCTTCAGGCTCAATTCCCTCATCTAGCTTTTTCTCCATCCTATAACGCTCAAGCTCCCTTTTCATGTATGCTAGATCAACACAGAGCCGGTCACAAGTAAGTCACAAGTAAGTGATACAGAGCAAAATGACGACCATTAAATAAGAAGGAATACTTATTAGTATGTCCGTCATATTTAACTTCTCGCCTCGACATCCATGCCTTGCCCAACAACACATTGTCACTTGAATTTGGACTACATCACACAACACTTCATCCACATATTTGCCGATTTGAATAGGTACAAGTGTGTGTTTATTAACCCAAACATCACCATGAGTACTCATCAACTTGTACGGTTGAAGATGATCAATGGTTGGGAGATTTAATTTCTCAACCATGATAGCACTTGGAAGGTTGACTTCACAACTCCCATCAATGGCCAAGCTACAGATTTTATCTTTGACACGACAATGAGTATAAAACCAACCAAGCAACTGAGATTTGACGAGGTCCAACTGCTCATCTACACCACGTAATGCCACTTCTTTGACTCCCGTAGGATCAGGAAGACAATGGTGTGGGCTAGCTGTATTCGCCATGACGTATGAGGGAACCTGCAAAACGTTAGCAACGAATATTTGCACGCTCCCTTACGTGTATCCACTCGCACTCGTGTATATGGGTGTCACTCTAATGATCTCACGACACTTCTCAAGTCACAGATTGTTCCCCTTGAAGAAATGGAATTTCTCAATGCAACGTTTAAGTGGCTGGAATTTGAAGGGAAGTTTTGGACTGATTTGATGGATGCGCTAGTGTGAATGGAATCTCAATGAAAACTTAGCTTCATAAAATGTAGGAGTGTGTTCCTAAAATGTAGGAGAGTGTTTCCAAAATGTAGGAGAGAATATAGGGGAGTGTTCCTCAAATGTTGGAAATATAGGAGAGTGTTGCTAAAATGTAGGAGCGTGAAATTTGGAAATATAGGAGAGTGTTGCTAAAATGTAACGGATATAACGGAAGGTACCTCAACCAAAGCTCTGAAGCCAACTGATACGTTCCTCGATCAGCGCGTTTCGAGACACGTAGCACGTTTGCCCAAGGATCTAGCGAGGTTGTCCTGCGTTTGGATTGCGGGACTCTAAATCAACACGAACGGCACGTTTTTTATTTAAAGCGGTAGAACGACACTCCGATGAAGGTGAATACTCCAGGGGAATAGGTCGGCTGAACAATCGAGGACAGGACGCAAGATTGCTCAAGAACCCTTGCCAAAGCAAGTTAAAGGCTCGAATTCTCTCTTAGAAGAAAGCGAAAATACTAAGAATTTTATTCATAAAACTTGTGTCTTTAACCTTACAAAGCTAGGCTATTTATAGGCTAAAGGTAACAAGAAAAACCCTAAAGAAACCCTAAGTGGGAAGTCGGCCATCTTGACTCCAAGATGGGCCGGCCCATGCCTTCTACTAAGCAACTAGTCCAACTAAATAAGTAAAAAGACTAAGGCCCTAATCGGCCGACTCACAAAGAGGCCCACTTGATTTTTCATGGGCTTGGATCAAGGTGTAAGTTACTTGATTGTTTCTTTCTAAGCCTTCAATATCTCTATGGGCTCCATGTTGGTCTTGGACAACTCGAACAAGGGCTTGGAGGGATTCTTTGAAGAGCTTGACTCGTGCACGTGTGACTGCGCCCAATGGGACTCGGACTGGGTCATTGCGCTGGCCCTGATCCATGAACACATCACTCTTGCTCAAGATCAGCCCACTTTCTCTCTTCTCTTCCTTTTCATCACCCATCTCATCAGATTTGTCCATCTCTTTTTCTAGTTCAACAGCTGACCCTTTTTCTCATTGCTTTAACTCCCTCAGATTCTACCTCTTCAGGCTCAATTCCCTCATCTAGCTTTTTCTCCATCCTATAACGCTCAAGCTCCCTTTTCATGTATGCTAGATCAACACAGAGCCGGTCACAAGTAAGTGATACAAGTGCAAAATGACGACCATTAAATAAGAAGGAATACTTATTAGTATGTCCGTCATATTTAACTTCTCGCCTCGACATCCATGCCTTGCCCAACAACACATGTGTCACTTGAATTTGGACTACATCACACAACACTTCATCCACATATTTGCCGATTTGAATAGTACAAGTGTGTGTTTATTAACCCAAACATCACCATGAGTACTCATCAACTTGTACGGTTGAAGATGATCAATGGTTGGAGATTTAATTTCTCAACCATGATAGCACTTGCAAGGTTGACTTCACAACTCCCATCAATGGCCAAGCTACAGATTTTATCTTTGACACGACAATGAGTATAAAACCAACCAAGCAACTGAGATTTGACGAGGTCCAACTGCTCATCTACACCACGTAATGCCACTTCTTGACTCCCGTAGGATCAGGAAGACAATGGTGTGGGCTAGCCTGTATTCGCCATGACGTATGAGGGAACCTGCAAAACGTTAGCAACGAATCCGAAGATATTGCCTTTCACGCTCCCTTACGTGTATCCACTCGCACTCGTGTATATGGGTGTCACTCTAATGATCTCACGACACTTCTCAAGTCACAGATTGTTCCCCTTGAAGAAATGGAATTTCTCAATGAGTTTTCAATCAACTTCTCTCCAAGTACTCCAAGATTGCAACGTTTAAGTGGCTGGAATTTGAAGGGAATTTTGGACTGATTTGATGGATGCGCTAGTGTGAATGGAATCTCAATGAAAACTTAGCTTCATAAAATGTAGGAGTGTGTTCCTAAAATGTAGGAGAGTGTTTCCAAAATGTAGGAGAGAATATAGGGGAGTGTTCCTCAAATGTTGGAAATATAGGAGAGTGTTGCTAAATGTAGGAGCGTGAAATATTGGAAATATAGGAGAGTGTTGCTAAAATGTAACGGATATAACGGAAGGTACCTCAACCAAAGCTCTGAAGCCAACTGATACGTTCCTCGATCAGCGCGTTTCGAGACACGTAGCACGTTTGCCCAAGGATCTAGCGAGGTTGTCCTGCGTTTGGATTGCGGGACTCTAAATCAACACGAACGGCACGTTTTTTATTTAAAGCGGTAGAACGACACTCCGATGAAGGTGAATACTCCAGGGGAATAGGTCGGCTGAACAATCGAGGACAGGACGCAAGATTGCTCAAGAACCCTTGCCAAAGCAAGTTAAAGGCTCGAATTCTCTCTTAGGAAGAAAGCGAAAATACTAAGAATTGTATTCATAAAACTTGTGCCTTTAACCTTACAAAGCTAGGCTATTTATAGGCAAAAGGTAACAAGAAAAACCCTAAAGAAACCCTAAGTGGGAAGTCGGCCATCTTGACTCCAAGATGGGCCGGCCCATGCCTTCTACTAAGCAACTAGTCCAGCTAAATAAGTAACAAAGACTAAGGCCCTAATCGGCCGACTCACAAAGAGGCCCACTTGATTTTTCATGGGCTTGGATCAAGGTGTAAGTTACTTGATTGTTTCTTTCTAAGCCTTCAATATCTCTATGGGCTCCATGTTGGTCTTGGACAACTCGAACAAGGGCTTGGAGGGATTCTTTGAAGAGCTTGACTCGTGCACGTGTGACTGCGCCCAATGGGACTCGGACTGGGTCATTGCGCTGGCCCTGATCCATGAACACATCACTCTTGCTCAAGATCAGCCCACTTTCTCTCTTCTCTTCCTTTTCATCACCCATCTCATCAGATTTGTCCATCTCTTTTTCTAGTTCAACAGCTGACCCTTTTATCTCATTGCTTTGAACTCCCTCAGATTCTACCTCTTCAGGCTCAATTCCCTCATCTAGCTTTTTCTCCATCCTATAACGCTCAAGCTCCCTTTTCATGTATGCTAGATCAACACAGAGCCGGTCACAAGTAAGTGATACAAGAGCAAAATGACGACCATTAAATAAGAAGGAATACTTATTAGTATGTCCGTCATATTTAACTTCTCGCCTCGACATCCATGCCTTGCCCAACAACACATATGTCACTTGAATTTGGACTACATCACACAACACTTCATCCACATATTTGCCGATTTGAATAGGTACAAGTGTGTGTTTATTAACCCAAACATCACCATGAGTACTCATCAACTTGTACGGTTGAAGATGATCAATGGTTGGGAGATTTAATTTCTCAACCATGATAGCAATTGGAAGGTTGACTTCACAACTCCATCAATGGCCAAGCTACAGATTTTATCTTTGACACGACAATGAGTATAAAACCAACCAAGCAACTGAGATTTGACGAGGTCCAACTGCTCATCTACACCACGTAATGCCACTTCTTTGACTCCCGTAGGATCAGGAAGACAATGGTGTGGGCTAGCTTGTATTCGCCATGACGTATGAGGGAACCTGCAAAACGTTAGCAACGAAACCGAAGATATTGCCTTTCACGCTCCCTTACGTGTATCCACTCGCACTCGTGTATATGGGTGTCACTCTAATGATCTCACGACACTTCTCAAGTCACAGATTGTTCCCCTTGAAGAAATGGAATTTCTCAATGAGTTTTCAATCAACTTCTCTCCAAGTACTCCAAGATTGCAACGTTTAAGTGGCTGGAATTTGAAGGGAAGTTTTGGACTGATTTGATGGATGCGCTAGTGTGAATGGAATCTCAATGAAAACTTAGCTTCATAAAATGTAGGAGTGTGTTCCTAAAATGTAGGAGAGTGTTTCCAAAATGTAGGAGAGAATATAGGGGAGTGTTCCTCAAATGTTGGAAATATAGGAGAGTGTTGCTAAATGTAGGAGCGTGAAATTTGGAAATATAGGAGAGTGTTGCTAAAATGTAACGGATATAACGGAAGGTACCTCAACCAAAGCTCTGAAGCCAACTGATACGTTCCTCGATCAGCGCGTTTCGAGACACGTAGCACGTTTGCCCAAGGATCTAGCGAGGTTGTCCTGCGTTTGGATTGCGGGACTCTAAATCAACACGAACGGCACGTTTTTTATTTAAAGCGGTAGAACGACACTCCGATGAAGGTGAATACTCCAGGGGAATAGGTCGGCTGAACAATCGAGGACAGGACGCAAGATTGCTCAAGAACCTTGCCAAAGCAAGTTAAAGGCTCGAATTCTCTCTTAGGAAGAAAGCGAAAATACTAAGAATTTTATTCATAAAACTTGTGTCTTTAACCTTACAAAGCTAGCCTATTTATAGGCATAAAGGTAACAAGAAAAACCCTAAAGAAACCCTAAGTGGGAAGTCGGCCATCTTGACTCCAAGATGGGCCGGCCCATGCCTTCTACTAAGCAACTAGTCCAACTAAATAAGTAACAAAGACTAAGGCCCTAATCGGCCGACTCACAAAGAGGCCCACTTGATTTTTCATGGGCTTGGATCAAGGTGTAAGTTACTTGATTGTTTCTTTCTAAGCCTTCAATATCTCTATGGGCTCCATGTTGGTCTTGGACAACTCGAACAAGGGCTTGGAGGGATTCTTTGAAGAGCTTGACTCGTGCACGTGTGACTGCGCCCAATGGGACTCGGACTGGGTCATTGCGCTGGCCCTGATCCATGAACACATCACTCTTGCTCAAGTTCAGCCCACTTTCTCTCTTCTCTTCCTTTTCATCACCCATCTCATCAGATTTGTCCATCTTTTTTCTAGTTCAACAGCTGACCCTTCTATCTCATTGCTTTCAACTCCCTCAGATTCTACCTCTTCAGGCTCAATTCCCTCATCTAGCATTTTCTCCATCCTATAACGCTCAAGCTCCCTTTTCATGTATGCTAGATCAACACAGAGCCGGTCACAAGTAAGTGATACAAGTGCAAAATGACGACCATTAAATAAGAAGGAATACTTATTAGTATGTCCGTCATATTTAACTTCTCGCCTCGACATCCATGCCTTGCCCAACAACACACGTGTCACTTGAATTTGGACTACATCACACAACACTTCATCCACATATTTGCCGATTTGAATAGGTACAAGTGTGTGTTTATTAACCCAAACATCACCATGAGTACTCATCAACTTGTACGGTTGAAGATGATCAATGGTTGGGAGATTTAATTTCTCAACCATGATAGCACTTGAAGGTTGACTTCACAACTCCCATCAATGGCCAAGCTACAGATTTTATCTTTGACACGACAATGAGTATAAAACCAACCAAGCAACTGAGATTTGACGAGGTCCAACTGCTCATCTACACCACGTAATGCCACTTCTTTGACTCCCGTAGGATCAGGAAGACAATGGTGTGGGCTAGCCTGTATTCGCCATGACGTATGAGGGAACCTGCAAAACGTTAGCAACGAATCCGAAGATATTGCCTTTCACGCTCCCTTACGTGTATCCACTCGCACTCGTGTATATGGGTGTCACTCTAATGATCTCACGACACTTCTCAAGTCACAGATTGTTCCCCTTGAAGAAATGGAATTTTCAATGAGTTTTCAAACAACTTCTCTCCAAGTACTCCAAGATTGCAACGTTTAAGTGGCTGGAATTTGAAGGGAAGTTTTGGACTGATTTGATGGATGCGCTAGTGTGAATGGAATCTCAATGAAAACTTAGCTTCATAAAATGTAGGAGTGTGTTCCTAAAATGTAGGAGAGTGTTTCCAAAATGTAGGAGAGAATATAGGGGAGTGTTCCTCAAATGTTGGAAATATAGGAGAGTGTTGCTAAATTGTAGGAGCGTGAAATATTGGAAATATAGGAGAGTGTTGCTAAAATGTAACGGATATAACGGAAGGTACCTCAACCAAAGCTCTGAAGCCAACTGATACGTTCCTCGATCAGCGCGTTTCGAGACACGTAGCACGTTTGCCCAAGGATCTAGCGAGGTTGTCCTGCGTTTGGATTGCGGGACTCTAAATCAACACGAACGGCACGTTTTTTATTTAAAGCGGTAGAACGACACTCCGATGAAGGTGAATACTCCAGGGGAATAGGTCGGCTGAACAATCGAGGACAGGACGCAAGATTGCTCAAGAACCCTTGCCAAAGCAAGTTAAAGGCTCGAATTCTCTCTTAGGAAGAAAGCGAAAATACTAAGAATTTATTCATAAAACTTGTGCCTTTAACCTTACAAAGCTAGGCTATTTATAGGCTAAAGGTAACAAGAAAAACCCTAAAGAAACCCTAAGTGGGAAGTCGGCCATCTTGACTCCAAGATGGGCCGGCCCATGCCTTCTACTAAGCAACTAGTCCAGCTAAATAAGTAACAAAGACTAAGGCCCTAATCGGCCGACTCACAAAGAGGCCCACTTGATTTTTCATGGGCTTGGATCAAGGTGTAAGTTACTTGATTGTTTCTTTCTAAGCCTTCAATATCTCTATGGGCTCCATGTTGGTCTTGGACAACTCGAACAAGGGCTTGGAGGGATTCTTTGAAGAGCTTGACTCGTGCACGTGTGACTGCGCCCAATGGGACTCGGACTGGGTCATTGCGCTGGCCCTGATCCATGAACACATCACTCTTGCTCAAGATCAGCCCACTTTCTCTCTTCTCTTCCTTTTCATCACCCATCTCATCAGATTTGTCCATCTCTTTTTCTAGTTCAACAGCTGACCCTTTTATCTCATTGCTTTGAACTCCCTCAGATTCTACCTCTTCAGGCTCAATTCCCTCATCTAGCTTTTTCTCCATCCTATAACGCTCAAGCTCCCTTTTCATGTATGCTAGATCAACACAGAGCCGGTCACAAGTAAGTGATACAAGAGCAAAATGACGACCATTAAATAAGAAGGAATACTTATTAGTATGTCCGTCATATTTAACTTCTCGCCTCGACATCCATGCCTTGCCCAAAACACATATGTCACTTGAATTTGGACTACATCACACAACACTTCATCCACATATTTGCCGATTTGAATAGGTACAAGTGTGTGTTTATTAACCCAAACATCACCATGAGTACTCATCAACTTGTACGGTTGAAGATGATCAATGGTTGGGAGATTTAATTTCTCAACCATGATAGCACTTGGAAGGTTGACTTCACAACTCCCATCAATGGCCAAGCTACAGATTTTATCTTTGACACGACAATGAGTATAAAACCAACCAAGCAACTGAGATTTGACGAGGTCCAACTGCTCATCTACACCACGTAATGCCACTTCTTTGACTCCCGTAGGATCAGGAAGACAATGGTGTGGGCTAGCTTGTATTCGCCATGACGTATGAGGGAACCTGCAAAACGTTAGCAACGAAACCGAAGATATTGCCTTTCACGCTCCCTTACGTGTATCCACTCGCACTCGTGTATATGGGTGTCACTCTAATGATCTCACGACACTTCTCAAGTCACAGATTGTTCCCCTTGAAGAAATGGAATTTCTCAATGAGTTTTCAATCAACTTCTCTCCAAGTACTCCAAGATTGCAACGTTTAAGTGGCTGGAATTTGAAGGGAAGTTTTGGACTGATTTGATGGATGCGCTAGTGTGAATGGAATCTCAATGAAAACTTAGCTTCATAAAATGTAGGAGTGTGTTCCTAAAATGTAGGAGAGTGTTTCCAAAATGTAGGAGAGAATATAGGGGAGTGTTCCTCAAATGTTGGAAATATAGGAGAGTGTTGCTAAAATGTAGGAGCGTGAAATTTGAAATATAGGAGAGTGTTGCTAAAATGTAACGGATATAACGGAAGGTACCTCAACCAAAGCTCTGAAGCCAACTGATACGTTCCTCGATCAGCGCGTTTCGAGACACGTAGCACGTTTGCCCAAGGATCTAGCGAGGTTGTCCTGCGTTTGGATTGCGGGACTCTAAATCAACACGAACGGCACGTTTTTTATTTAAAGCGGTAGAACGACACTCCGATGAAGGTGAATACTCCAGGGGAATAGGTCGGCTGAACAATCGAGGACAGGACGCAAGATTGCTCAAGAACCCTTGCCAAAGCAAGTTAAAGGCTCGAATTCTCTCTTAGGAAGAAAGCGAAAATACTAAGAATTTTATTCATAAAACTTGTGCCTTTAACCTTACAAAGCTAGGCTATTTATAGGCAAAAGGTAACAAGAAAAACCCTAAAGAAACCCTAAGTGGGAAGTCGGCCATCTTGACTCCAAGATGGGCCGGCCCATGCCTTCTACTAAGCAACTAGTCCAGCTAAATAAGTAACAAAGACTAAGGCCCTAATCGGCCGACTCACAAAGAGGCCCACTTGATTTTTCATGGGCTTGGATCAAGGTGTAAGTTACTTGATTGTTTCTTTCTAAGCCTTCAATATCTCTATGGGCTCCATGTTGGTCTTGGACAACTCGAACAAGGGCTTGGAGGGATTCTTTGAAGAGCTTGGCTCGTGCACGTGTGACTGCGCCCAATGGGACTCGGACTGGGTCATTGCGCTGGCCCTGATCCATGAACACATCACTCTTGCTCAAGATCATCCCACTTTCTCTCTTCTCTTCCTTTTCATCACCCATCTCATCAGATTTGTCCATCTCTTTTTCTAGTTCAACAGCTGACTCTTTTATCTCATTGCTTTCAACTCCCTCAGATTCTACCTCTTCAGGCTCAATTCCCTCATCTAGCTTTTTCTCCATCCTATAACGCTCAAGCTCCCTTTTCATGTATGCTAGATCAACACAGAGCCGGTCACAAGTAAGTGATACAAGTGCAAAATGACGACCATTAAATAAGAAGGAATACTTATTAGTATGTCCGTCATATTTAACTTCTCGCCTCGACATCCATGCCTTGCCCAACAACACATGTGTCACTTGAATTTGGACTACATCACACAACACTTCATCCACATATTTGCCGATTTGAATAGGTACAAGTGTGTGTTTATTAACCCAAACATCACCATGAGTACTCATCAACTTGTACGGTTGAAGATGATCAATGGTTGGGAGATTTAATTTCTCAACCATGATAGCACTTGGAAGGTTGACTTCACAACTCCCATCAATGGCCAAGCTACAGATTTTATCTTTGACACGACAATGAGTATAAAACCAACCAAGCAACTGAGATTTGACGAGGTCCAACTGCTCATCTACACCACGTAATGCCACTTCTTTGACTCCCGTAGGATCAGGAAGACAATGGTGTGGGCTAGCTTGTATTCGCCATGACGTATGAGGGAACCTGCAAAACGTTAGCAACGAACCGAAGATATTGCCTTTCACGCTCCCTTACGTGTATCCACTCGCACTCGTGTATATGGGTGTCACTCTAATGATCTCACGACACTTCTCAAGTCACAGATTGTTCCCCTTGAAGAAATGGAATTTCTCAATGAGTTTTCAATCAACTTCTCTCCAAGTACTCCAAGATTGCAACGTTTAAGTGGCTGGAATTTGAAGGGAAGTTTTGGACTGATTTGATGGATGCGCTAGTGTGAATGGAATCTCAATGAAAACTTAGCTTCATAAAATGTAGGAGTGTGTTCCTAAAATGTAGGAGAGTGTTTCCAAAATGTAGGAGAGAATATAGGGGAGTGTTCCTCAAATGTTGGAAATATAGGAGAGTGTTGCTAAATGTAGAGCGTGAAATATTGGAAATATAGGAGAGTGTTGCTAAAATGTAACGGATATAACGGAAGGTACCTCAACCAAAGCTCTGAAGCCAACTGATACGTTCCTCGATCAGCGCGTTTCGAGACACGTAGCACGTTTGCCCAAGGATCTAGCGAGGTTGTCCTGCGTTTGGATTGCGGGACTCTAAATCAACACGAACGGCACGTTTTTTATTTAAAGCGGTAGAACGACACTCCGATGAAGGTGAATACTCCAGGGGAATAGGTCGGCTGAACAATCGAGGACAGGACGCAAGATTGCTCAAGAACCCTTGCCAAAGCAAGTTAAAGGCTCGAATTCTCTCTTAGGAAGAAAGCGAAAATACTAAGAATTTTATTCATAAAACTTGTGCTTTAACCTTACAAAGCTAGGCTATTTATAGGTAAAGGTAACAAGAAAAACCCTAAAGAAACCCTAAGTGGGAAGTCGGCCATCTTGACTCCAAGATGGGCCGGCCCATGCCTTCTACTAAGCAACTAGTCCAGCTAAATAAGTAACAAAGACTAAGGCCCTAATCGGCCGACTCACAAAGAGGCCCACTTGATTTTTCATGGGCTTGGATCAAGGTGTAAGTTACTTGATTGTTTCTTTCTAAGCCTTCAATATCTCTATGGGCTCCATGTTGGTCTTGGACAACTCGAACAAGGGCTTGGAGGGATTCTTTGAAGAGCTTGACTCGTGCACGTGTGACTGCGCCCAATGGGACTCGGACTGGGTCATTGCGCTGGCCCTGATCCATGAACACATCACTCTTGCTCAAGATCAGCCCACTTTCTCTCTTCTCTTCCTTTTCATCACCCATCTCATCAGATTTGTCCATCTCTTTTTCTAGTTCAACAGCTGACCCTTTTATCTCATTGCTTTGAACTCCCTCAGATTCTACCTCTTCAGGCTCAATTCCCTCATCTAGCTTTTTCTCCATCCTATAACGCTCAAGCTCCCTTTTCATGTATGCTAGATCAACACAGAGCCGGTCACAAGTAAGTGATACAAGTGCAAAATGACGACCATTAAATAAGAAGGAATACTTATTAGTATGTCCGTCATATTTAACTTCTCGCCTCGACATCCATGCCTTGCCCAACAACACATGTGTCACTTGAATTTGGACTACATCACACAACACTTCATCCACATATTTGCCGATTTGAATAGGTACAAGTGTGTGTTTATTAACCCAAACATCACCATGAGTACTCATCAACTTGTACGGTTGAAGATGATCAATGGTTGGGAGATTTAATTTCTCAACCATGATAGCACTTGGAAGGTTGACTTCACAACTCCCATCAATGGCCAAGCTACAGATTTTATCTTTGACACGACAATGAGTATAAAACCAACCAAGCAACTGAGATTTGACGAGGTCCAACTGCTCATCTACACCACGTAATGCCACTTCTTTGACTCCCGTAGGATCAGGAAGACAATGGTGTGGGCTAGCTTGTATTCGCCATGACGTATGAGGGAACCTGCAAAACGTTAGCAACGAATCCGAAGATATTGCCTTTCACGCTCCCTTACGTGTATCCACTCGCACTCGTGTATATGGGTGTCACTCTAATGATCTCACGACACTTCTCAAGTCACAGATTGTTCCCCTTGAAGAAATGGAATTTCTCAATGAGTTTTCAATCAACTTCTCTCCAAGTACTCCAAGATTGCAACGTTTAAGTGGCTGGAATTTGAAGGGAAGTTTTGGACTGATTTGATGGATGCGCTAGTGTGAATGGAATCTCAATGAAAACTTAGCTTCATAAAATGTAGGAGTGTGTTCCTAAAATGTAGGAGAGTGTTTCCAAAATGTAGGAGAGAATATAGGGGAGTGTTCCTCAAATGTTGGAAATATAGGAGAGTGTTGCTAAATGTAGGAGCGTGAAATATTGGAAATATAGGAGAGTGTTGCTAAAATGTAACGGATATAACGGAAGGTACCTCAACCAAAGCTCTGAAGCCAACTGATACGTTCCTCGATCAGCGCGTTTCGAGACACGTAGCACGTTTGCCCAAGGATCTAGCGAGGTTGTCCTGCGTTTGGATTGCGGGACTCTAAATCAACACGAACGGCACGTTTTTTATTTAAAGCGGTAGAACGACACTCCGATGAAGGTGAATACTCCAGGGGAATAGGTCGGCTGAACAATCGAGGACAGGACGCAAGATTGCTCAAGAACCCTTGCCAAAGCAAGTTAAAGGCTCGAATTCTCTCTTAGGAAGAAAGCGAAAATACTAAGAATTTTATTCATAAAACTTGTGCCTTTAACCTTACAAAGCTAGGCTATTTATAGGCTAAAGGTAACAAGAAAAACCCTAAAGAAACCCTAAGTGGGAAGTCGGCCATCTTGACTCCAAGATGGGCCGGCCCATGCCTTCTACTAAGCAACTAGTCCAGCTAAATAAGTAACAAAGACTAAGGCCCTAATCGGCCGACTCACAAAGAGGCCCACTTGATTTTTCATGGGCTTGGATCAAGGTGTAAGTTACTTGATTGTTTCTTTCTAAGCCTTCAATATCTCTATGGGCTCCATGTTGGTCTTGGACAACTCGAACAAGGGCTTGGAGGGATTCTTTGAAGAGCTTGACTCGTGCACGTGTGACTGCGCCCAATGGGACTCGGACTGGGTCATTGCGCTGGCCCTGATCCATGAACACATCACTCTTGCTCAAGATCAGCCCACTTTCTCTCTTCTCTTCCTTTTCATCACCCATCTCATCAGATTTGTCCATCTCTTTTTCTAGTTCAACAGCTGACCCTTTTATCTCATTGCTTTGAACTCCCTCAGATTCTACCTCTTCAGGCTCAATTCCCTCATCTAGCTTTTTCTCCATCCTATAACGCTCAAGCTCCCTTTTCATGTATGCTAGATCAACACAGAGCCGGTCACAAGTAAGTGATACAAGTGCAAAATGACGACCATTAAATAAAAAGGAATACTTATTAGTATGTCCGTCATATTTAACTTCTCGCCTCGACATCCATGCCTTGCCCAACAACACATGTGTCACTTGAATTTGGACTACATCACACAACACTTCATCCATATATTTGCCGATTTGAATAGGTACAAGTGTGTGTTTATTAACCCAAACATCACCATGAGTACTCATCAACTTGTACGGTTGAAGATGATCAATGGTTGGGAGATTTAATTTCTCAACCATGATAGCACTTGGAAGGTTGACTTCACAACTCCCATCAATGGCCAAGCTACAGATTTTATCTTTGACACGACAATGAGTATAAAACCAACCAAGCAACTGAGATTTGACGAGGTCCAACTGCTCATCTACACCACGTAATGCCACTTCTTTGACTCCCGTAGGATCAGGAAGACAATGGTGTGGGCTAGCTGTATTCGCCATGACGTATGAGGGAACCTGCAAAACGTTAGCAACGAATCCGAAGATATTGCCTTTCACGCTCCCTTACGTGTATCCACTCGCACTCGTGTATATGGGTGTCACTCTAATGATCTCACGACACTTCTCAAGTCACAGATTGTTCCCCTTGAAGAAATGGAATTTCTCAATGAGTTTTCAATCAACTTCTCTCCAAGTACTCCAAGATTGCAACGTTTAAGTGGCTGGAATTTGAAGGGAAGTTTTGGACTGATTTGATGGATGCGCTAGTGTGAATGGAATCTCAATGAAAACTTAGCTTCATAAAATGTAGGAGTGTGTTCCTAAAATGTAGGAGAGTGTTTCCAAAATGTAGGAGAGAATATAGGGGAGTGTTCCTCAAATGTTGGAAATATAGGAGAGTGTTGCTAAAATGTAGGAGCGTGAAATATTGGAAATATAGGAGAGTGTTGCTAAAATGTAACGGATATAACGGAAGGTACCTCAACCAAAGCTCTGAAGCCAACTGATACGTTCCTCGATCAGCGCGTTTCGAGACACGTAGCACGTTTGCCCAAGGATCTAGCGAGGTTGTCCTGCGTTTGGATTGCGGGACTCTAAATCAACACGAACGGCACGTTTTTTATTTAAAGCGGTAGAACGACACTCCGATGAAGGTGAATACTCCAGGGGAATAGGTCGGCTGAACAATCGAGGACAGGACGCAAGATTGCTCAAGAACCCTTGCCAAAGCAAGTTAAAGGCTCGAATTCTCTCTTAGGAAGAAAGCGAAAATACTAAGAATTTTATTCATAAAACTTGTGCCTTTAACCTTACAAAGCTAGGCTATTTATAGGCTAAAGGTAACAAGAAAAACCCTAAAGAAACCCTAAGTGGGAAGTCGGCCATCTTGACTCCAAGATGGGCCGGCCCATGCCTTCTACTAAGCAACTAGTCCAGCTAAATAAGTAACAAAGACTAAGGCCCTAATCGGCCGACTCACAAAGAGGCCCACTTGATTTTTCATGGGCTTGGATCAAGGTGTAAGTTACTTGATTGTTTCTTTCTAAGCCTTCAATATCTCTATGGGCTCCATGTTGGTCTTGGACAACTCGAACAAGGGCTTGGAGGGATTCTTTGAAGAGCTTGCTCGTGCACGTGTGACTGCGCCCAATGGGACTCGGACTGGGTCATTGCGCTGGCCCTGATCCATGAACACATCACTCTTGCTCAAGATCAGCCCACTTTCTCTCTTCTCTTCCTTTTCATCACCCATCTCATCAGATTTGTCCATCTCTTTTTCTAGTTCAACAGCTGACCCTTTTATCTCATTGCTTTGAACTCCCTCAGATTCTACCTCTTCAGGCTCAATTCCCTCATCTAGCTTTTTCTCCATCCTATAACGCTCAAGCTCCCTTTTCATGTATGCTAGATCAACACAGAGCCGGTCACAAGTAAGTGATACAAGTGCAAAATGACGACCATTAAATAAGAAGGAATACTTATTAGTATGTCCGTCATATTTAACTTCTCGCCTCGACATCCATGCCTTGCCCAACAACACATGTGTCACTTGAATTTGGACTACATCACACAACACTTCATCCACATATTTGCCGATTTGAATAGGTACAAGTGTGTGTTTATTAACCCAAACATCACCATGAGTACTCATCAACTTGTACGGTTGAAGATGATCAATGGTTGGGAGATTTAATTTCTCAACCATGATAGCACTTGGAAGGTTGACTTCACAACTCCATCAATGGCCAAGCTACAGATTTTATCTTTGACACGACAATGAGTATAAAACCAACCAAGCAACTGAGATTTGACGAGGTCCAACTGCTCATCTACACCACGTAATGCCACTTCTTTGACTCCCGTAGGATCAGGAAGACAATGGTGTGGGCTAGCTTGTATTCGCCATGACGTATGAGGGAACCTGCAAAACGTTAGCAACGAATCCGAAGATATTGCCTTTCACGCTCCCTTACGTGTATCCACTCGCACTCGTGTATATGGGTGTCACTCTAATGATCTCACGACACTTCTCAAGTCACAGATTGTTCCCCTTGAAGAAATGGAATTTCTCAATGAGTTTTCAATCAACTTCTCTCCAAGTACTCCAAGATTGCAACGTTTAAGTGGCTGGAATTTGAAGGGAAGTTTTGGACTGATTTGATGGATGCGCTAGTGTGAATGGAATCTCAATGAAAACTTAGCTTCATAAAATGTAGGAGTGTGTTCCTAAAATGTAGGAGAGTGTTTCCAAAATGTAGGAGAGAATATAGGGGAGTGTTCCTCAAATGTTGGAAATATAGGAGAGTGTTGCTAAATGTAGGAGCGTGAAATTTGGAAATATAGGAGAGTGTTGCTAAAATGTAACGGATATAACGGAAGGTACCTCAACCAAAGCTCTGAAGCCAACTGATACGTTCCTCGATCAGCGCGTTTCGAGACACGTAGCACGTTTGCCCAAGGATCTAGCGAGGTTGTCCTGCGTTTGGATTGCGGGACTCTAAATCAACACGAACGGCACGTTTTTTATTTAAAGCGGTAGAACGACACTCCGATGAAGGTGAATACTCCAGGGAATAGGTCGGCTGAACAATCGAGGACAGGACGCAAGATTGCTCAAGAACCCTTGCCAAAGCAAGTTAAAGGCTCGAATTCTCTCTTAGGAAGAAAGCGAAAATACTAAGAATTTTATTCATAAAACTTGTGTCTTTAACCTTACAAAGCTAGCCTATTTATAGGCTAAAGGTAACAAGAAAAACCCTAAAGAAACCCTAAGTGGGAAGTCGGCCATCTTGACTCCAAGATGGGCCGGCCCATGCCTTCTACTAAGCAACTAGTCCAACTAAATAAGTAACAAAGACTAAGGCCCTAATCGGCCGACTCACAAAGAGGCCCACTTGATTTTTCATGGGCTTGGATCAAGGTGTAAGTTACTTGATTGTTTCTTTCTAAGCCTTCAATATCTCTATGGGCTCCATGTTGGTCTTGGACAACTCGAACAAGGGCTTGGAGGGATTCTTTGAAGAGCTTGACTCGTGCACGTGTGACTGCGCCCAATGGGATCGGACTGGGTCATTGCGCTGGCCCTGATCCATGAACACATCACTCTTGCTCAAGTTCAGCCCACTTTCTCTCTTCTCTTCCTTTTCATCACCCATCTCATCAGATTTGTCCATCTTTTTTCTAGTTCAACAGCTGACCCTTTTATCTCATTGCTTTCAACTCCCTCAGATTCTACCTCTTCAGGCTCAATTCCCTCATCTAGCTTTTTCTCCATCCTATAACGCTCAAGCTCCCTTTTCATGTATGCTAGATCAACACAGAGCCGGTCACAAGTAAGTGATACAAGTGCAAAATGACGACCATTAAATAAGAAGGAATACTTATTAGTATGTCCGTCATATTTAACTTCTCGCCTCGACATCCATGCCTTGCCCAACAACACATGTGTCACTTGAATTTGGACTACATCACACAACACTTCATCCACATATTTGCCGATTTGAATAGGTACAAGTGTGTGTTTATTAACCCAAACATCACCATGAGTACTCATCAACTTGTACGGTTGAAGATGATCAATGGTTGGGAGATTTAATTTCTCAACCATGATAGCACTTGGAAGGTTGACTTCACAACTCCCATCAATGGCCAAGCTACAGATTTTATCTTTGACACGACAATGAGTATAAAACCAACCAAGCAACTGAGATTTGACGAGGTCCAACTGCTCATCTACACCACGTAATGCCACTTCTTTGACTCCCGTAGGATCAGGAAGACAATGGTGTGGGCTAGCCTGTATTCGCCATGACGTATGAGGGAACCTGCAAAACGTTAGCAACGAATCCGAAGATATTGCCTTTCACGCTCCCTTACGTGTATCCACTCGCACTCGTGTATATGGGTGTCACTCTAATGATCTCACGACACTTCTCAAGTCACAGATTGTTCCCCTTGAAGAAATGGAATTTCTCAATGAGTTTTCAATCAACTTCTCTCCAAGTACTCCAAGATTGCAACGTTTAAGTGGCTGGAATTTGAAGGGAAGTTTTGGACTGATTTGATGGATGCGCTAGTGTGAATGGAATCTCAATGAAAACTTAGCTTCATAAAATGTAGGAGTGTGTTCCTAAAATGTAGGAGAGTGTTTCCAAAATGTAGGAGAGAATATAGGGGAGTGTTCCTCAAATGTTGGAAATATAGGAGAGTGTTGCTAAATGTAGGAGCGTGAAATATGGAAATATAGGAGAGTGTTGCTAAAATGTAACGGATATAACGGAAGGTACCTCAACCAAAGCTCTGAAGCCAACTGATACGTTCCTCGATCAGCGCGTTTCGAGACACGTAGCACGTTTGCCCAAGGATCTAGCGAGGTTGTCCTGCGTTTGGATTGCGGGACTCTAAATCAACACGAACGGCACGTTTTTTATTTAAAGCGGTAGAACGACACTCCGATGAAGGTGAATACTCCAGGGGAATAGGTCGGCTGAACAATCGAGGACAGGACGCAAGATTGCTCAAGAACCCTTGCCAAAGCAAGTTAAAGGCTCGAATTCTCTCTTAGGAAGAAAGCGAAAATACTAAGAATTTTATTCATAAAACTTGTGCCTTTAACCTTACAAAGCTAGCTATTTATAGGCTAAAGGTAACAAGAAAACCCTAAAGAAACCCTAAGTGGGAAGTCGGCCATCTTGACTCCAAGATGGGCCGGCCCATGCCTTCTACTAAGCAACTAGTCCAGCTAAATAAGTAACAAAGACTAAGGCCCTAATCGGCCGACTCACAAAGAGGCCCACTTGATTTTTCATGGGCTTGGATCAAGGTGTAAGTTACTTGATTGTTTCTTTCTAAGCCTTCAATATCTCTATGGGCTCCATGTTGGTCTTGGACAACTCGAACAAGGGCTTGGAGGGATTCTTTGAAGAGCTTGGACTCGTGCACGTGTGACTGCGCCCAATGGGACTCGGACTGGGTCATTGCGCTGGCCCTGATCCATGAACACATCACTCTTGCTCAAGATCAGCCCACTTTCTCTCTTCTCTTCCTTTTCATCACCCATCTCATCAGATTTGTCCATCTCTTTTTCTAGTTCAACAGCTGACCCTTTTATCTCATTGCTTTGAACTCCCTCAGATTCTACCTCTTCAGGCTCAATTCCCTCATCTAGCTTTTTCTCCATCCTATAACGCTCAAGCTCCCTTTTCATGTATGCTAGATCAACACAGAGCCGGTCACAAGTAAGTGATACAAGTGCAAAATGACGACCATTAAATAAGAAGGAATACTTATTAGTATGTCCGTCATATTTAACTTCTCGCCTCGACATCCATGCCTTGCCCAACAACACATGTGTCACTTGAATTTGGACTACATCACACAAACACTTCATCCAATATTTGCCGATTTGAATAGGTACAAGTGTGTGTTTATTAACCCAAACATCACCATGAGTACTCATCAACTTGTACGGTTGAAGATGATCAATGGTTGGGAGATTTAATTTCTCAACCATGATAGCACTTGGAAGGTTGACTTCACAACTCCATCAATGGCCAAGCTACAGATTTTATCTTTGACACGACAATGAGTATAAAACCAACCAAGCAACTGAGATTTGACGAGGTCCAACTGCTCATCTACACCACGTAATGCCACTTCTTTGACTCCCGTAGGATCAGGAAGACAATGGTGTGGGCTAGCTTGTATTCGCCATGACGTATGAGGGAACCTGCAAAACGTTAGCAACGAAACCGAAGATATTGCCTTTCACGCTCCCTTACGTGTATCCACTCGCACTCGTGTATATGGGTGTCACTCTAATGATCTCACGACACTTCTCAAGTCACAGATTGTTCCCCTTGAAGAAATGGAATTTCTCAATGAGTTTTCAATCAACTTCTCTCCAAGTACTCCAAGATTGCAACGTTTAAGTGGCTGGAATTTGAAGGGAAGTTTTGGACTGATTTGATGGATGCGCTAGTGTGAATGGAATCTCAATGAAAACTTAGCTTCATAAAATGTAGGAGTGTGTTCCTAAAATGTAGGAGAGTGTTTCCAAAATGTAGGAGAGAATATAGGGGAGTGTTCCTCAAATGTTGGAAATATAGGAGAGTGTTGTTGTAGCGTGAAATAAATAGGAGAGTGTGCTAAATGTAACGGATATAACGGAAGGTACCTCAACCAAAGCTCTGAAGCCAACTGATACGTTCCTCGATCAGCGCGTTTCGAGACACGTAGCACGTTTGCCCAAGGAATCTAGCGAGGTTGTCCTGCGTTTGGATTGCGGGACTCTAAATCAACACGAACGGCACGTTTTTTATTTAAAGCGGTAGAACGACACTCCGATGAAGGTGAATACTCCAGGGGAATAGGTCGGCTGAACAATCGAGGACAGGACGCAAGATTGCTCAAGAACCCTTGCCAAAGCAAGTTAAAGGCTCGAATTCTCTCTTAGGAAGAAAGCGAAAATACTAAGAATTTTATTCATAAAACTTGTGCCTTTAACCTTACAAAGCTAGGCTATTTATAGGCTAAAGGTAACAAAGAAAAACCCTAAAGAAACCCTAAGTGGGAAAGTCGGCCATCTTGACTCCAAGATGGGCCGGCCCATGCCTTCTACTAAGCAACTAGTCCAGCTAAATAAGTAACAAAGACTAAGGCCCTAATCGGCCGACTCACAAAGAGGCCCACTTGATTTTTCATGGGCTTGGATCAAGGTGTAAGTTACTTGATTGTTTCTTTCTAAGCCTTCAATATCTCTATGGGCTCCATGTTGGTCTTGGACAACTCGAACAAGGGCTTGGAGGGATTCTTTGAAGAGCTTGACTCGTGCACGTGTGACTGCGCCCAATGGGACTCGGACTGGGTCATTGCGCTGGCCCTGATCCATGAACACATCACTCTTGCTCAAGATCAGCCCACTTTCTCTCTTCTCTTCCTTTTCATCACCCATCTCATCAGATTTGTCCATCTCTTTTTCTAGTTCAACAGCTGACCCTTTTATCTCATTGCTTTAACTCCCTCAGATTCTACCTCTTCAGGCTCAATTCCCTCATCTAGCTTTTTCTCCATCCTATAACGCTCAAGCTCCCTTTTCATGTATGCTAGATCAACACAGAGCCGGTCACAAGTAAGTGATACAAGTGCAAAATGACGACCATTAAATAAGAAGGAATACTTATTAGTATGTCCGTCATATTTAACTTCTCGCCTCGACATCCATGCCTTGCCCAACAACACATGTGTCACTTGAATTTGGACTACATCACACAACACTTCATCCACATATTTGCCGATTTGAATAGGTACAAGTGTGTGTTTATTAACCCAAACATCACCATGAGTACTCATCAACTTGTACGGTTGAAGATGATCAATGGTTGGGAGATTTAATTTCTCAACCATGATAGCACTTGCAAGGTTGACTTCACAACTCCCATCAATGGCCAAGCTACAGATTTTATCTTTGACACGACAATGAGTATAAAACCAACCAAGCAACTGAGATTTGACGAGGTCCAACTGCTCATCTACACCACGTAATGCCACTTCTTTGACTCCCGTAGGATCAGGAAGACAATGGTGTGGGCTAGCCTGTATTCGCCATGACGTATGAGGGAACCTGCAAAAAGTTAGCAACGAAACCGAAGATATTGCCTTTCACGCTCCCTTACGTGTATCCACTCGCACTCGTGTATATGGATGTCACTCTAATGATCTCACGACACTTCTCAAGTCACAGATTGTTCCCCTTGAAGAAATGGAATTTCTCAATGAGTTTTCAATCAACTTCTCTCCAAGTACTCCAAGATTGCAACGTTTAAGTGGCTGGAATTTGAAGGGAAGTTTTGGACAGATTTGATGGATGCGCTAGTGTGAATGGAATCTCAATGAAAACTTAGCTTCATAAAATGTAGGAGTGTGTTCCTAAAATGTAGGAGAGTGTTTCCAAAATGTAGGAGAGAATATAGGGGAGTGTTCCTCAAATGTTGGAAATATAGGAGAGTGTTGCTAAAATGTAGGAGCGTGAAATGTTGGAAATAGAGGAGAGTGTTGCTAAAATGTAACGGATATAACGGAAGGTACCTCAACCAAAGCTCTGAAGCCAACTGATACGTTCCTCGATCAACGCGTTTCGAGACACGTAGCACGTTTGCCCAAGGATCTAGCGAGGTTGTCCTACGTTTGGATTGCAGGACTCTAAATCAACACGAACGGCACGTTTTTTATTTAAAGCGGTAGAACGACACTCCGATGAAGGTGAATACTCCAGGCGAATCGGTCGGCTGAACAATCGAGGACAGGACGCAAGATTGCTCAAGAACCCTTGCCAAAGCAAGTTAAAGGCTCGAATTCTCTCTTAGGAAGAAAACGAAAATACTAAGAATTTTATTCATAAAACTTGTGTCTTTAACCTTACAAAGCTAGCCTATTTATAGGCTAAAGGTAACAAGAAAAACCCTAAAGAAACCCTAAGTGGGAAGTCGGCCATCTTGACTCCAAGATCCTCTACTAAGCAACTAGTCCAACTAAATAAGTAACAGAGACTAAGGCCCTAATCGGCCGACTCACAAAGAGGCCCACTTGATTTTTCATGGTCTTGGATCAAGGTGTAAGTTACTTGATTGTTTCTTTCTAAGCCTTCAATATCTCTATGGGCACCATGTTGGTCTTGGACAACTCGAACAAGGGCTTGGAGGCATTCTTTGAAGAGCTTGGCTCGTGCACGTGTGACTGTGCCCAATGGGACTCGGACTGGGTCATTGCGCTGGCCCTGATCCATGAACACATCACTCTTGCTCAAGATCAGCCCACATTCTCTCTTCTCTTCCTTTTCATCACCCATCTCATCAGATTTGTCCATCTCTTTTTCTAGTTCAACAGCTGACCCTTTTATTTCATTGCTTTCAACTCCCTCAGATTCTACCTCTTCAGGCTCAATTCCCTCATCTAGCTTTTTCTCCATCCTATAACGCTCAAGCTCCCATTTCATGTATGCTAGATCAATACAAACTGGTCACAAGTAAGTGATACAAGTGCAAAATGACGACCATTAAATAAGAAGGAATACTTATTAGTATGTCCGTCATATTTAACTTCTCGCCTCGACATCCATGCCTTGCCCAACAACACAGTGTCACTTGAATTCGGACTACATCACACAACACTTCATTCACATATTTGCCGATTTGAATAGGTACAATGTGTGTTTAGTAACCCAAACATCACCATGAGTACTCATCAACTTGTACGGTTGAAGATGATCAATGGTTGGGAGATTTAATTTCTCAACCATGATAGCACTTGCAAGGTTGACTTCACAACTCCCATCAATGGCCGAGCTACAGATTTTATCTTTGACACGACAATGAGTATAAAACCAACCAAGCAACTGAGATTTGACGAGGTCCAATTGCTCATCTACACCACGTAATGCCACTTCTTTGACTCCCGTAGGATCAGGAAGACAATGGTGTGGGCTAGCCTTTATGCGTCTTGTATTCGCCATGACGTATGAGGGAACCTGCAAAAGTTAGCAACGAAACCGAAGATATTGCCTTTCACGCTCCCTTACGTGTATCCACTCGCACTCGTGTATATGGATGTCACTCTAATGATCTCACGACACTTCTCAATCACAGATTGTTCCCCTTGAAGAAATGGAATTTCTCAATGAGTTTTAATCAACTTCTCTCCAAGTACTCCAAGATTGCAACGTTAAGTGGCTGGAATTTGAAGGGAAGTTTTGGACAGATTTGATGGATGCGCTAGTGTGAATGGAATCTCAATGAAAACTTAGCTTCATAAAATGTAGGAGTGTGTTCCTAAAATGTAGGAGAGTGTTTACAAAATGTAGGAGAGAATATAGGGGAGTGTTCCTCAAATGTTGGAAATATAGGAGAGTGTTGCTAAAATGTAGGAGCGTGAAATGTTGGAAATAGAGGAGAGTGTTGCTAAAATGTAACGGATATAACGGAAGGTACCTCAACCAAAGCTCTGAAGCCAACTGATACGTTCCTCGATCAACGCGTTTCGAGACACGTAGCACGTTTGCCCAAGTATCTAGCGAGGTTGTCCTACGTTTGGATTGCGGGACTCTAAATCAACACGAATGGCACGTTTTTTATTTAAAGCGGTAGAACGACACTCCGATGAAGGTGAATACTCCAGGCGAATAGGTCGGCTGAACAATCAAGGACAGGACGCAAGATTGCTCAAGAACCCTTGCCAAAGCAAGTTAAAGGCTCAAATTCTCTCTTAGGAAGAAAACGAAAATACTAAGAATTTTATTCATAAAATTTGTGTCTTTAACCTTACAAAGCTAGCCTATTTATAGGCTAAAGGTAACAAGAAAAACCCTAAAGAAACCCTAAGTGGGAAGTCGGCCATCTTGACTCCAAGATCCTTCTACTAAGCAACTAGTCCAACTAAATAAGTAACAGAGACTAAGGCCCTAATCGGCCGACTCACAAAGAGGCCCACTTGATTTTTCATGGTCTGGATCAAGGTGTAAGTTACTTGATTGTTTCTTTCTAAGCCTTCAATATCTCTATGGGCTACCATGTTGGTCTTGGACAACTCGAACAAGGGCTTGGAGGCATTCTTTGAAGAGCTTGGCTCGTGCACGTGTGACTGTGCCCAATGGGACTCGGACTGGGTCATTGCGCTGGCCCTGATCCATGAACACATCACTCTTGCTCAAGATCAGCCCACATTCTCTCTTCTCTTCCTTTTCATCACCCATCTCATCAGATTTGTCCATCTCTTTTTCTAGTTCAACAGCTGACCCTTTTATTTCATTGCTTTCAACTCCCTCAGATTCTACCTCTTCAGGCTCAATTCCCTCATCTAGCTTTTTCTCCATCCTATAACGCTCAAGCTCCCATTTCATGTATGCTAGATCAATACAAAGCTGGTCACAAGTAAGTGATACAAGTGCAAAATGACGACCATTAAATAAGAAGGAATACTTATTAGTATGTCCGTCATATTTAACTTCTCGCCTCGACATCCATGCCTTGCCCAACAACACATGTGTCACTTGAATTCGGACTACATCACACAACACTTCATTCACATATTTGCCGATTTGAATAGGTACAAGTGTGTGTTTAGTAACCCAAACATCACCATGAGTACTCATCAACTTGTACGGTTGAAGATGATCAATGGTTGGGAGATTTAATTTCTCAACCATGATAGCACTTGCAAGGTTGACTTCACAACTCCCATCAATGGCCGAGCTACAGATTTTATCTTTGACACGACAATGAGTATAAAACCAACCAAGCAACTGAGATTTGACGAGGTCCAATTGCTCATCTACACCACGTAATGCCACTTCTTTGACTCCCGTAGGATCAGGAAGACAATGGTGTGGGCTAGCCTTTGCGTCTTGTATCGCCATGACGTATGAGGGAACCTGCAAAAAGTTAGCAACGAAACCGAAGATATTGCCTTTCACGCTCCCTTACGTGTATCCACTCGCACTCGTGTATATGGATGTCACTCTAATGATCTCACGACATTCTCAACTCACAGATTGTTCCCCTTGAAGAAATGGAATTTCTCAATGAGTTTTCAATCAACTTCTCTCCAAGTACTCCAAGATTGCAACGTTAAGTGGCTGGAATTTGAAGGGAAGTTTTGGACAGATTTGATGGATGCGCTAGTGTGAATGGAATCTCAATGAAAACTTAGCTTCATAAAATGTAGGATGTGTTCCTAAAATGTAGGAGAGTGTTTACAAAATGTAGGAGAGAATATAGGGGAGTGTTCCTCAAATGTTGGAAATATAGGAGAGTGTTGCTAAAATGTAGGAGCGTGAAATGTTGGAAATAGAGGAGAGTGTTGCTAAAATGTAACGGATATAACGGAAGGTACCTCAACCAAAGCTCTGAAGCCAACTGATACGTTCCTCGATCAACGCGTTTCGAGACACGTAGCACGT
>JAZHGG010000807.1:0-29547 GCA_036785865.1 Coffea canephora | reverse complement strand
TTCGGGTGAGCGTCTTCAAACCTTCACTGAAGGCTTTGTTCTCAACAGATTCTAGGAAAATGCCTTCTATCGCCTTATTGAAAGATTCCGCGAGACACCGTCGGCCTTAGTTAGCCCGAAAGCGCCTCTCTTATATCAAAAGGTAAAGAGTTCCAAGCGGTACACTTAATGAAAGACTTGAGCATAACTGTCAATCCTCCCATCCGCCAACGCCTGGTCGACCTCTCCTGATGTATCTGTCAGTGAAGGAAGCATCCATGAGTTGTGCCTTGGTCAGCACGATGAAACGGGTAGGAAAGAAAGAGCCATATACTATCTCAACAAGAAGTTCACTGATTATAGGCAAGGTATAAGGTTCTAGAAAATACCTGTTTGCTCTTACATGGGCCTCGAAAGGCCTACACCACTACATGTTGAACTATACGACCATGCTGATTGCAAGGATGGACCCGCTGAAGTATCTATTATAAAAGACAGCCTCACGGGCGTTGCGTCCAAATGGTAGATGGAGCAGGACCGCTCTCATGTCCGCAAATGGAAGCATCTTGCTGATGCTTTTCCTCACCTCAAGCAGTACAAGTACAATCTTGATACGGCCCTGATGGCATGGGGCTTCAAAGCATGGAGAAGAAGAGCACGGAGACTTTAAAAGAAGATGCCCAAGGATGGATAGAAATGGCTGCCCAAGTCCTGCCTCCCTTGACTGAAAAAGAGAGTTGGTGGCCACCTTTCTCACTACTCTCCCTTCTCCTTTCTACGATCGCATGGTTGGCAATCTTTCCACACATTTTGCTGCCCTTGTGATGATCGGAAGAAGAGAAGATTGAGCAAGGTGTGAAGAGCAGTCAAATTGCTGATAGCTCGACAGAAGCCTCCAAGAAGTCCACTTATGGGAATAAAGAGAAGGAGAGGTGCAGTAGGTCAATCACGATAGACAGGCTAGAAGAAGGCCTCGTCCCATTTCAAGCAGTAAGCCTCAATCAATCCAACCAAGCCAAAGAGCACCAGTTATCAGACTCAGCAATAGCACCCATACCCAGTTCCTTTCCCATATGTAGCCAAGACATCTAATCTGACCTATGCCTATCCATTCCCTTCACAGCCTTTACGTTTACTTGGTCTCTAGTTCAGAAATAATTAAGTACATGTTGTCCAGACCAAAGGGTGAGTAGGAAAGTGGACGTTGGTACTTTTTTTCTTACAATACGTACCCCGAAAGGAAGTAAAGGGGAAAACAGGCCGATTTGATGGATCACCTGAGCATAGATTATCCCCTTCATATCAAGACCGACTTGATGTTTAAGTAGAAGCTTGTCCCTACGACCAGTCTTCTCTTTTGAACCTGAGACCCGGCCCGGCACTTTGAATAGTAATCAGCTCCATTTGCGGCACATGCTTGATGGGTGCATGCACTTGGCACTTTTCACATTTTAAACCAGCTCATACGCATCTCTGTACATGGTCGGCCTGTAATACCCAAGCCGAATAGCCTTCTTTGCTAACATGCGTGCTCCAACATGGTCTCCGCAGAGCCGAAGTGAATTTCTTTCCACGTATTCTGCCAGCCTCGCCAACACACCTTAGCCAAGGCATGAATAAGATTTTTGTACAAAACACCATTTTTCAGCACGTACATAGGAGCTTTGATTTTCATTTTCCTTGCCTCAGGCAACTTACCCGAACTGAGATACTCAATAAAGAGGTTCATCCAGTTCTTTTCTTCTTATGAAATTATGTTAACATGATGTTCATCAATAATACTTCCGCCCTGCCAGAACTTCCACCAAAACTTTCCTTGTCAAGTGTGCGTAGGCAGAGGAGGCTAGCTTGCTCAGGGCGTCCGCCCTTTTATTCTGAGATCGGGGATGCGGTCTATGGTAAATTCTTCAAACTCAGCCATCAAATCTTGAACTTTTTGGAGGTACCTTTTCATCATGAGGTCTTTTGCTGCGTAGCCCCCCCATTACTTGATTTACTACCGAGCTGAGAGTCACTGTAAGCCCGTAACTTGGTTACCCCCATTTTCAAGGCCAATTTCAGTCCGGCAATGAGCGCTTCATACTCCGCTTCGTTGTTTGAGGCTTTGAACTCAAAACGGAGTGCATAGGTGAGCTCGTGCCCATCCGGACTGATCAAAATGAATCCAGCACCCGCTCCCTACTTCTTTTTTCTTTCATGCTACGGCTGCTTCTTTCATCCTGATGAGCTAGCCGATGCAATTGCATCTTGCGAAGGGAAATCTTACTCTTGAATCCGCTGGTTATAGAAAAAGAATCGAGCCAGAAGAGAAAGTCACAGACATATGAACAAGTTGTTCTTTTATACCTTTGGCAGAGCAAAGTTTATATTAGAGCGGAGCTGATATCAGAGCCTAACGGTGATTTGGCTTGTGGGAGAACTAGTATCACACAAAGTTTGTATCCGCGCGAGACAGCTTTTGATGTGGGAAAGTTTTCACTTAAGTAAGATTGCTCGAAAGGAATGATTACAGTTTCGTGGTACAAAGTGTGAGTTGTTGATTAACATTGGTTCCTTGAGTGCTAACTACATCAAGGCCTTTGTTGAGTGACTACTTCGGCTATGCGAGCTACATGAGATATACGAGGGAATGAGCCCTACAGTGCAGCGGACCGCACTCAGAGACAATTTGGGCTTAATCTTGGTTTCGGATGGCAAGATGCTTGGCCGTGCCAAATCTATGTTGTTGGCTATCTTCTTGTGGGCTAGTTGAGACTTGTCCTACTTATTGGCTACGTTCAGCAGCTACAGAGCAGTCTTTCGAGTTCGGATTAGTTGATGGCTTGGTGCACGGTTTCATGAGGTATTCAGGGGCGTGCTTATTTCAGAGACTGAGTTATCAGCAAAACATCGGGATGCTAGGAAACTTCCAGTATATCATTCTTAGTCTTTGGTTACCTTGTATAGGGGGCGGAGGCACCTACAGGACATGTTGGCAAAGAAAACGCCAAGTGGTGAGGGGGAACCACGCTAGCCTAGAGGGGCGATAGCCATGTCGTGGGATCAATGCCAAGACTACTTCCTACTAGATGAGACGCGCAGGGGCGCATTGAGGGAAGACCTTAAGGGAAGAAGGCACGAGATCGAGATGGGTACTAAGCTAACCGAGGGTGAAGACCAGTGGGTTGAGGCACTACGGGAAGCACTATCCGAGATTCTCAGAGTGGGTTCCAAGCTTGAGTGGGGGAGACCACCAGGCACCGAGATTGAGGCAAATGAGGCAAGATGCTAGTTCTGATCAGTGTGAACGGGGTAGCACTACAACTCGATGGTTGTTCAGTCGAGGCACTAGTACATGGCTTCTGTGGGCATTCCAACCATGAGGGTGACTTGCTTGCAGGCACAAGGGTCAGTACAGGGTGAAGACTGGGGTCAGACACATCAGTGAATTTGAGGCAAAGATGAGCAGAATGCTAAGACCTCTTGGTGAGGCATCGAGTATTTGAGTTCAGAGGTACATAAGGATATGAGCCAAGACCCCCGAGAGTGGAGGCACATTACTAGACAGAGGCAAGCCTAGAGAGGCCTTGTACAGTAAGGGTCAGTGACAGCCACGCGAGACGAGATTGGGTTCAGAGGAACGCTCAAGAGTGAGCATGTTGGCAAGAGTGTCGCAGTTATAGTCCAGAGTAGACCGAGAGGATCCTGGGGTAGTTCCGATGGCTACCGACACTTGAGTCGCCAAGAGGGCAGTTTGTTTAGAGTTTAGTTATTTAGAGTTACCAGAGGGCATTTGAACAATGGGTGCTATAAGAATATAGTTGATCCGAGGGTCACGTCCTGAGGGGCGCACTTCCAACCGAGTTTGTCCAAGAGTGGGCTAGAAACGGCACTTGAGGAGGGAGACAGACAACGCTGGACTGGGTGTGAGCCAGAAGAGCAGAGTAAGAACTTCAAGTCAGTGCTCTTCATTATGGTCTTGGAAGGACCTTGTTGCCGAGGGTGGCAAACAGAGTGAGTCCCAAAGGGAACAGAGTTGAGTTAAGTGCATGGAGAGCTTGCCCATTTCAAGAGACATGGTGGGATGATGGCCAACTTGTCTCAGACCTAGAGTGGTCGTCTCAAGCAGAGACAATGCTCAGTGGAGCTAAGTAGAGAAGACCTAGAGGGTCAAATCCGAGAGGGGCAGGCGAAAACTCCGCTGTTCCCCTCTAGATCAGCCTATTCTTTTTTTTTCATCGGTATTGAACCCAACTAGCGGAAAGGGTGAATGTGAATTCAAAGATGCTATTGCGCCTCTTTCTTGCATTGAATAGTAATCTTGGGTAATGGTCATAGACCCAGATCAATATCTATTTAGATTTGAAACTGATAGAATGCAAAAGCCCTGCCCTGTTCTTCGCCGGTGCGTATCAATGGGGTTGCCAATCCAGCCACTCCGTCGTACATGAGAGGGTCTGCCTCGGCTTCTGGTTTGCCTCCTCGGCCTCCGAGCCTCAAACTGTGTGCGTCTGATCCCACACCTTCACCTGCCAAGACCTTTTCTCGCTCCTCGAGTTCGGGAGATATGGGAATGGATTTTATCAAGGAAGAAACTCCCAATTCAATGGTATGAAACACTTTCTTGAATTTGTTTTGATTTATCATGGCTTAGGAATATGGGGTTTCCTTATATTGTTTTGGTACTTGCGGAGGCTGAGAAGAATGAGGGATCGTCTGATAGAGATGAAGCAATGGTGTGACGAAGTCATGCGGGAGGAGGACGAAGAAGATGACTGTGAAGGCGCTGAAGATGAAAAAGTCCTGTCTAAGGCTGCTGTTTTGGGTTTTATGCAAATGTTAATGCAGGATGACGATGGAGGATATGCAGAAGAAGCTGTGAGCGTGGAGTGGGCTGAGAAGTGCCTAAGCATTCATTTCAAGTGTCCCTGTGGCAAAGGCTATCAGATTCTTCTCTCTGGAAACAACTGTTACTACAAGCTGGTTTAGTCTAGGAGTTTTAGCATCTTTTTTCTTTCATTGTAACTGGGAAGGAGTGTGTGTTGCTGACAGCTACTAGTCTGTTGATGATAATTGAACCCATCGCTTACAATCAAGGGCTTTCCGGCTGTAGAGCTATCTGTGGTTGTTATAGACTCATGGCATGGGAGGGCTTAGGTTCCAGGAGCGAAATGGTGGACAACCCATGAAGGGTGAGATCCTCTTGTTCACAAGAAAAGGGTCTTCTTGGCTCTGGGTCCTTCAGAGTCAGATTCAGTGGTTGCGGTTGATGGGTCTTGAAGAGAGAAACAGGAAAAATCGTTTCATGCCGGAACAACCGTAGGTGGTGCACGGTGGATGGTGGAGGAGGAGGAATTGAAGCTGTTGAGGCAAAGCGAGTGACAGGTATGCAATCCCCAGTAAAGTAAGCCAAGTAACGAATATACTATCTACAACCTCTTCTTTCATTTGTCCTGAAAACAAGCTATTTGTTCTGAAAGAAAAGCAACCTAAGACGCTTTTTTTCGCGACAAGAGCGGTTATGTAGCAGCAACAGGAAAGTTATTTGGCAGTTGCTTTAGCAGCTCCTTATCTAAGACCGTCTTCAATAGCAGCGCTTATTCCAACAACACCAGCAAGTCACCTAAGAGCAGCGACATCTTTCCACGTGAAAGCAGCTAATCAGTAAACGACTTCTCCGTCACTTCTTATTATACCCTTAGTGCCCCATATCTGTCCTTTGAGGAAGGTTATTATCTGATAGCCTATATACCTTAATTAGGAGTTTCCTTTTTCAGATAGGAGTCTGTAGAAGCCAGTGGTAGAAAGCTAAATCGAGTTTGAGTTTGAGTGGAAGCCCTTGTGATTCCTTCTCGCTACCCGCTAATCCCTTTCCTTTCGCTCAATCGTTGGCAGTTGGACAAGGAAAGGCAAGAACGAGCAGCCACACCACACATGAACCGCGATAAACGATGTCATGTTTCCATAACCATCGTTTCCGGCGTTGGTAATCAAATCCTTCTTTCAGTCTTACGGGCAAACACTCGATTAAGTACACGTGCCACACTATTGACACTTGATTATAGCGAAACCTTGTGAATGGTTTTTTCGTGCCGTTGAGAAAGACCAACTTCCTATGTACCGTATACCTCGGGTACCCCGAAAGGGGGAGCTCAAAAAGGATCCCGGTATATCTAGAAAACTCGCGGGTAGACTGATCTACTTGACTATCATCAGACCGGATTTTGCATATGCGGTTGGTGTCCTTAGTCAATTTATGTACTCTCCACGTTTCCCTCATCTCGAATTCTGCGGTATCTTAAGTCGTCTGTATTTGATATGCCTCTACAAGATATCTTATTGTTTCTGCCTATTAAGATGCGGATTGGGCTGGCTCACCACCGACAGATGGGAGGTCTACGACCGGATACTTCCAATTTTTAGGTGGAAATTTTTTGACGTGGAAGAGTCAAAAGCAAACAGTTGTCGCACGGTCGAGTGCAAAAGCAGAGTATAGAGCCTTGTGAGTTTATTTGGCTTCAAATCTTACTAAGTGAGCTTGGAGTTGAGGTCTCTCCTCCTATGAAAATTTTATTTCAAAATAAAGCAGCAACTCACATTGCCTCTTATCTGGTTTTTCATGAGCGAACAACGCACTTGGAAGTCGCCTTATGGCATTTTTCCTTGTCTTGACGAGTGTAAGCGAAACCAATAGTACTACATATTTCATATATTAGATCAGAACTTACCTTCCTCTCAATCCGAATCGGCTAGCTCGTGCAATCAATATATCATAACTCCCATGCATACAATAGCTACGAGCTGCTGTAAGCGCTCTTGCGCGAGTACTCTATCACGAGCGCACTACCGAGTCCCACGAGTACACTAACAAAAGAGGAACTACAAGCAGAAATCAGTAGTCACTCTTCGAGTTAAATAAAGAAATTGCATATAAAGATAGAAAGAGAGAGATAGTCAGTCTCTTAAGCGGCCGAAAGTGTTATGTCAAAAGGACCAAGGAGGATGAAGGAGGAGAAGGAGTAGGAGTAGGAGCTAATTTGGACGGAATCGAATGATTACGAGATAGACAATGAGACAAAGGAGAGAACTTAGACAATTCACTTTCAGTACAGGGAAGCGCGCTGGGCGAGCGCGAGCACTTCTAATTTCTTTGATCATTTTGATCAGTCTTATTTTCTTTTTGTACCTTATTTGTAACCAATTTGGATTTATAGACTTTTTGTTTCTGTAACTTCCAAGGTCTCCCTCCGTTTGGGGGGACGGGTTCTTCTTACTAGGTCTTTGGGATGGGAAGGGGGGCTCCTTGCCATTTTGATTGTTCCCATTTTTTGTATGGAAGGGGGTCTCTCCGGTACAACTTCTGGAGCGGAAACCTCAGAACATGAAAAAGAGGCTGGCATAGGCCAGCACGTATCCGTGGAGGCCCAACCTCAAGGAGAGGGCTCATCCAATTTCGAGGCGGGGCCCTCTTCGAGAAAAGACCTCAATCTTTCACCACATCCCCGCAAAGCGACGGAGGAGCTTTTCAATGACCTGCTTCAGGCCGACCGAAGGCTGGAGGAGCTCATGGGCAAAGCACCTTCATTACGAAATGCTCAAGATCTCGATGCCTGGGGACGGGAATTCAACAAAGAGAAAGAATTCTTTTCCCACACAGAGGAACGGCTGAAGTGGGCCATTGAGAATGAAAAGGAACTGTATGCGTCTGAAGACGAAAAATGGGCCCAGCAGAAGGCCGATCTTCATTCTCAAATGGAACCTTTTCTCCAACAAGAAGCACAGAAAAGGAAGGCCCGGGAAGCACTTTTCTCTCAAGTTTCCCAAGAGGCACGGGGTCAATACGAGCTCGACAGGGAGAACCAAAGACAAAGATTCTCTCGTCGGTAAAATGCAATTTATTTTGAGAAATTCGTTCTTTTCTTATCTTATGAAGTTTGTTTGGTGATTTTTTTTTCCGGTATGCTGCTCCGCGAGCAAGGAGCGAGAGAACCAAGTGGGCTGTGGTGATGTCAGAATTTGCACCTATTTCTATCTATTTAGTGATCAGTCCGCTAGTTTCTTTGATCCCACTCGGTGTTCCTTTTCCATTTGCTTCCAATAGTTCGACCTATCCAGAAAAATTGTCGGCCTACGAATGTGGTTTCGATCCTTCCGGTGATGCCAGAAGTCGTTTTGATATACGATTTTATCTTGTTTCAATTTTATTTATTATTCCTGATCCGGAAGTCACCTTTTTCTTTCCTTGGGCAGTACCTCCCAACAAGATTGATCCGTTTGGATCTTGGTCCATGATGGCCTTTTTATTGATTTTGACGATTGGATCTCTCTATGAATGGAAAAGGGGTGCTTTGGATCGGGAGTAACCACTAGTGATAGGGCAAGAATCGGGGGAAGGACAAAGGAAAGAGCAATGCCTACATTAAATCAATTGATTCGTCATGGTAGAGAAGAAAAACAGCGCACGGACCGTACTCGAGCTTTGGATCAATGTCCCCAGAAGGAAGGAGTATGCCCACGTGTTTCAACGAGAACACCGAAAAAACCTAATTCAGCTCTACGTAAGATAGCCAAAGTACGGTTAAGCAATCGACATGATATATTTGCTCACATTCCAGGCGAAGGTCATAATTTGCAGGAACATTCTACGGTCTTAATAAGAGGGGGTAGAGTGAAAGATTCGCCAGGTGTGAAATCCCATTGTATTCGAGGAGTCAAGGATTTGCTGGGAATTCCGGATCGAAGAAGAGGCAGATCCAAATATGGTGCAGAAAAACCCAAATCGATATGAATGGAAGATGCCTCTTCAACTTCTTTTTCTTGGTCAGGAGAGGATCGATGTAATTGAGCTCGATTGAAAGGAGAGGGAACAACCACAACGTTAGGCCCCAAAACTCTCTTTTTGAAGCAGATAGTTCACAGTGCTTATTCTATAGATACTGATAAAGACAACTCATGTTTGTTGATGAACTTTTGTCAGCCGTAGAGCCTTTTTAAACGCGGCGCAAGAAACGCTACCGCAAGTTCCAGAAAGTACATCCCTCAATGTGGAAGGATTCAACCACTTACCAGCAATGGAAGTGGAGAATCGGGTCATTGTACCGACCAATACGCATCTACGTGATATTGTCAGGACCGGGACAATGTCATTTTCTGTGGCACCAACCGCGGAAGAAAGCGGCCAAGGGCCTTTTTTCACTCAAAGAGAGAACCTGGGAGGCCAGTCGGAGGCAGCCGGGCCTTCCTTTATGTTGGGGCAGGGGAAAGCCGATGGGCCCTTACCCGGCGAAGCTTCTTCGGCCTTTTCGGTCGACGTCTCGCAGGACGAGATTTGGGACACTGTGGAGGCTGAAGAGCAAAAGCAGTGGAAAGCCCTTATTTCGTCCAGGGAGTACATGGAGGTGGAGCGCCATTTCGCTCTCTGTGAGAGAAAAATCTCCGCTATCGTCGAAAAGGTTACTTCCTTTTTTAAGGAAGGAAGCCTTCCTCTGAACATCGACGAGGAGGGAGATATCCGACGAGGGGTTGAAATATACTTCTCCGACCTACACCTCTTCCACTCTAATCACCAACGATTGGGCCATATTAACAGGGCCCTAGAAGCCGTGGGAAATCCCAAAAGTAGAATATGGAACCAAATCAAAGATCAAATTGAAAGCCTAAGGTAAAGGCCCTGCAATCAAAAAAAAGCGCTTACCGAGGCAAAGGTCATCTTTGGGGAAGACAGGTTGGTTTGAGGACCCCTTGGTCAAAGGAAAGATGGAAACAGGGGAGTTGGCTGAGAAAGATGGACAGTAAGGATTGCGTAATATAAATTATTCGGCCTCGTCATCGAAAGCGGCTTCCAATTGCTCGGAAATTATAAGCTATATGGGGGGCTTGGATCGTGAACAAAAACAATTGATCAAGAAGTTGGTCAACTTTCGCATGAAAGAAGGTAAAAAAACAAGAATTCGTGCTATTGTTTATCAAACTTTTCATCGCCCAGCTCGAACTGAACGCGATGTAATCAAACTTATGGTTAACGCCCTAGAGAATATAAAGCCCATATGCGAAGTGGAAAAAGTAAGAATAGCAGGTACTATTTATGATGTCCCTGGGATTGTAGCCAGGGATCGTCAACAAACCTTAGCTATTCGTTGGATCCTTGAAGCAGCTTTCAAACGACGTATAAGCTACAGGATAAGCTTAGAGAAATCTTCATTTGCTGAGATACTGGATGCTTACCGAAAGAGGGGAATTGCACGTAAGAAAAGGGAGAATCTTCATGGACTGGCTTCCACCAATCGAAGTTTCGCGCATTTCAGATGGTGGTAAAGTAAGACCACATAAAAAGCTCTTCCTCATTCAGTCAGTAAGATATGGTTCCTCTTTCTTTTTTGTTTGAATCTTCATATAGAATTTACAATTCCTCATACTCCTCCCTTCATTCATTGAGTTGGAGGAATCCATAGGAGGCCCGCCCGTTATGCATTGCATGAAAGAACCTTTCTTTGTATGACTTCTCTTTTGCCTCAGGTCGAATGAATACGAAAGGGGGAAAAGCTAGGTTTCCCGTGTTGGTATGGCCGGGCATAAAAGATTTTGAAGTTCGGAAATCAAGATGGAAACAGGGGAGTTGGCTGAGAAAGAAATATCTCAATATGAGAGTAGGGTCCATCATCATTCATTTTCTTTTTATTCTTTTTAGAGCGAGTGTGTTCCTATCCAGTATTTTTTTACTCAATTTTGTTCTAGGATCAGAAGGAACCGCTATAATGACCAGAGGTAACAATCTTTTCTTTTTCGGAATTTTGCTTTTTTGTTTCGGTTTGCTGTTTCGTATTTTTTATATCAAACAAAAGAAAAGGTGGATTATACCACTATTTCGATTCTTTCTTTTTCTAATAATATATATATATCTATTATCTACGCATCTTCTTAGTGGCTCATTTAGGTGCTTATGTCAATTGGGCGCTACCCTTTGTAATTTTAGGTGTTTCCGGAAAGGAGATTCTTGTTCATTCTGAGACATCAAGCTCGTCCTCGTGGAGGGAGGATTCCTTCGAGATGCGCGTCTTGTTAGAACCATTTCCCGAAGAAGGCACCTCGGTGAATCCAACAAGGGTGGCGGCCGACGAAGCGGGCTCTTCGGCCCCGGGCGGGTTGCCTGATCTAAATCAACCAGCGCCCCACTCCCCGGAGCCTGTTGCTCCTGAGATTGACCTAAATCAACCAGCGCCCCACTCCCCGGAGCCTGTTGCTCCTGAGGTTGATCAGCCAGATGGAGGTGGCCCCCTAATTCCTGAACTCCCCAATCCTTTGATTCCGGATGACGTACGGATGGAGGAGTTAGAGAAGAAATTCTCGTTCTATACGATGATTGACAAAAAGTGCAAGCTTGAGGATCAACAAGAGATCTTAGCCTCCCAAATCGTCATTGAAAAAAGGGTGGAAGAAGCATTAGTTAGTGATGGTTTTAATTCTGAAAGAATTCTGGCCAAACGCTCCGACATAAGGAGCTTTATGTTCTATCCTCACGGGAAATTGCTATCCAAAAACACCTATTTGCAGCATGCCTGGAGTATCGACAACTTAGGTACTCGTGACTCTGTTCCATATGAGCGAGTCATCAAAGCGATAAAGAGCTGTTCTTTATCCTTGGATAACCCGCCTTAAAGAGATGAGGCTCACAGAAATGGGAGGAAAGGAGGCTAGTCCCCGAAAATGCCTTTTGTGAAGTTGGGGTTTGAGCTCCTTAGTCGGTAAAACAAGGAAGAAACCTATGTAGTGGGTTCGACTCCCACAGGAGCGCACATTGCCAAGCTAATTGGTATACTTTTCTTGATTCTTAGTTCTTGCTGTCAATTACTGATTCTTTAGTGATGTAAAGGATAGTTCTTTTAGTTCCGTAGACTGTTGTACTAGTAGGGCTTGCCTATTTTCCTACACTCGCCTGAATTAAGAGGAGCTTTTATACCGAATCCCAGATCCATTATAGTAGGGTCCCCTTACCCCATCGTTCACTGCGGGATAGGTATAGCTTTTACACGGGAACGAAAGGAGTCGGAATGAAGACGAAAAAAAAGATTTGACTACAGCTTGGCTTCGAGACTCAAAGGAAAAGTGAACCTATTCCTCATCACTGCACTGTTCCGTTGCCTTGGTATCCGTGTTAGGAAGTCAAAAACACTCGTTGCCGATATATCTTGAAGTCTTGAAAATATATTTAAGTAAGTCATTAACATTTATCGGAAAATCGATAGTTTCTTTCTCGTCGGGTTCATGCTTGTCTTCCCCTTCTCATTCTCATCGTTTTCAAAATTGTGAGGTTTATGCAAATCCATAGTGCAAGATATTATTTTGCTTAGGCCAATGGCAGTGTGTAATTTGCAGGAAACTGAATGGAAGGTGAGGTGAATACATAGCTCCAAGCAAGGAAGATCTTCTAAATTTACCAGAACTGTCATCACCTGTGGTTGATTATGTCAAAACTGGGAACAGAAGACCTGTGAATGTCACTGAACGGAAAGTCTTAGGGCAGTAATCAGGAACACAACAAACCCAAGAACCAAATCGGCTAAGCTAAGTTTGAAAGTGGCGACTTTCAATAAGTGAAGCAGCACCCTCGAAATGAAATTCAGGGATTGAAACCCGGTGTCCTTTCTAGCCGAATGCTTGCTGCTTGGCTTGCTTGGCATCTTTCTCTGCCGAGAGTGAATCTGAACTTAGCATTACTGAAAGCTTAGTAAGGAAGGATAAGTCAGTCAGTCTTTGACAGATTCTATGCAATTGGAATGAGATAAGAAGTAAGGAGAATGAGTGTCGCTGCTTTCTGTCCTTCTTTCCTCACACTATAGGGTGCGTATAAAGAAAGGGATTGTCCCCTTTACTTGTCCAGAATAGAATCATATCCAGTTAGATTGCGAATCGGCCTTCCATGTTTAGTCGGAGATCTTAGGATAGGAGAGTCCGCCAGTTCTGAGAATATTAGCGTTAATAGTACCCCAAGAGATCTTGCTTCCTTTCTTGCTGCATCGCATTCTTCCAGAATCACTCATCTTGCTTTGCTTATGATTCATCTTAATATCCTTTCTGTCTTTTCAGATAAGAAAGGAAAGCCCAGGCAAGCCAATTGAATTCCTTTTCGATGAGAGTTTTATTGAGAATTATGTTACAGCTTTCATAAAATGGGTAATCTTATCCAATAGCAGTTCCTAGTGCTTCTACTTCTAAGTCGTAAACCCCATAAGCCTTTTGGAGTGCCCCTGGGAGTTCTGTTGCAGTGACAGGTCCTAGCCATCCTGGTTTAAGCCCCCCTTTTTAATTAAGGCAGTCCTAATAGAATCCTTTCTAAGCTCTTTCTAACCCCTTCCTAAGCACTCTTCTCTTCCTTCGTCCTGCCAGCGAGTGGGAGTGAGTACTTTCTAGCCTCAGTATCAATAGCCGAGGGAATAATAGGTCCTTCTCGGAGAAAACCATAAGAATCTCTTTCTCCCGTAATATCCTACTAACTCTTATTACCTTACCTAATTTCCAGTTATGCCCTAATATAAGCTCTTTCTAGTCCCAGTCCTACTTTCATTGCTAGACCAGAAAGTGATCTCTCCTGTCTAGTAGGAGGTAGCATTCTTTTATTTATATATAGGAAGAGTCTTCCTACCAGCATTCGTAGGGAATCCCACTATTGGGATAAATCTCTTCCTCTGTGAGGAAAAAATATCTTATACAGATATTTGATCTCGCGATACAGGGACGTAGACTTTAAAAGTGTTATCTGGGAATGAGACTACAAGGAAGTCTTCCCGGAATCTCCCGCTTTGGCTATTGATTGACCGGTCTTTACTTCTTATAAAGATGGAGTGGTCGTAACATAAGACAAGTAATGAAGGGTCACAAGCCTATCTCCCTTTCGTTTGGCTACGAATCCCTACTAAGGAAGCCTAAAAAGCAAGAGCATTCGCCTGACCGGGTTCCTCTGTTCGTTCTTACGCTAATGGCCTAGCCCAGTCCCCCTTTCCTCGTTAACCCGGCCGAGCCGACACGAGTTCCTTTCCTTTACCAGCTTTTGGAGAGTAACCTTCTTCATTCCCTGAACGAAGCCCTCAACCGATCCTTATAATAAAGCCGGAGCTTCTGGAGTTAGAACAGGGGGTAGATCATAGCCCGATTAACCGATCTAACTTTAGCTAGGAGCCTCTTCTATTCTTTGTGGCAGGTGGTATCGTATATAAGGAGAAGGTTGCATTTAGGAGTGATCCATTTCTATAACTAGAAATTTCATATTCCTTCTTCGATGTGGTACAAATATCAAAATAGTATTGCAGAGACGAGCTGGCTAGACTCTTATCCAAATTGCGTATAGAAAGAAATTCGTCTTGCTTGATCATTGAATTGAGTGCGCGGTAAATGCTTTTGCCTTGTATGAATAAGCGCCTCCCATTGCTCTATCTCCGATAGCATGCAGCCCATAATAGAGACAGAGATATAGAAAGTGTGAAGTGAAGGAACAAGGCGCGAAAGCCCCAAAACTAGGAAGGGCGGCGTTAGCGCTTTAGTTTGATTGCTAGGTAGTCAGTCTTTACTTAACTCGCCCCAAGCTTGACTTATCTCAAGCAATGCCTAAAACTCCCATGTTGGTGGAAAAAGCCACAGGCGATTTTCTCAAAAAAAGTCTTCTAAAATGGGAGCAAAAGAAGAAAGAAAAAAAAAAGAAATGATTTTTCTAATCTGTTTATGGATCTTGGTTCGCCATAGGTGTCTGAAGGGGGAGCGGAGTGATCGACATATCTAAGGAACGAAGGATAAGGACTCCAATAGTATGAAGCCCCGGGAGAAAGGCTTCAGCATTTCGACATCAGTCCTGAGGGAGTCACGAATTAGTATATACTTTCTACTTTATTTCCTGATGACATGCATACTGATCTAGTACTTGGCTAAGAATTTGACCTAGGTAGAGTTACACAATTGTTAGTGGTGTGGCTCCAAGAATTGTGCCACTTGCTGTCTTTCTTTCCCATTACTTCTTCAGCCGATGAAAGGACATGACCGTCTTCAAGCTTGAACTGACCATCCTTCAACAGTCGGTCAAAGATCTCATCTGTTTTCGTAATGTCGAATGAGTACTCCTTTCCAGGCCATGTTTTTGTTCTTATTCTTCTGTGGCCGATCGCTCTTCTCTGGTTAACGCTGGGCACTCATAGGGCTTCCCTTTCACAAGTTCATCCACACACACCTCTTCGTCTTCAGATTCAGAGGTCGAATCCTGTTCTACCACAGCTATTTCTAGACTTGGATCCTTGTAGTAAGTGCCCTTGGAGTCAGTCTTTGCTCTCTTATTCTTATAAACGAGATTTTCATATTCTAACGGACTCGGTTAACTTTCATTAGAGTAACTAAGTACCGAAACCCATCAAAAGAGCTACCTTCGCTAGGCCTCTCTACTTGTAACTCTTCCTTCCTCTTGCTTCTACAACGTCGCCGCTACGCCTACCGTAATCCGTAACCTGTCGGCCCTTTCATTCCACTTTCTTTAGCTCTTTCTTTGTCTGATTCGGTGAATGGTAAGCCGATTCTTTCTTCTATGCTATCCAGCATCCCAAAGAAAATGGCTTTCTCGAGCTCCTGAGAGGGCTTTAAGACGAAATGAGAACTCATAGATCGGAAGCTTTCCCAAAGGCTCTTTCCCTTACTCGGCAGTCCGCGACGAAAGCAACTTCTCAATCGGTAGGGTAGAATGCTTACTCTTACAACGCATTGGCTTTTGGGCACTCCTGTAGACTTCCTTCCTCTATACAATATCCCCAGGGAATGAGTTACTCGAACAGGATTAGCTGGTAGAAGGAGTCAATACTGGCTGGCAGGTTAGCGGGTACTACTACAAACCAAGCTGGATAGAGCGAGGGGATAGCTGGTTTTTCTATATTCTCATCTTGAACTTCTCTAATTCCTGCCTTCGGCTCCTCCAGCGCATGGTAACTTACGCTCTCAAATAGCACGCTCTAGCTTCTATTCCAGAGGAATGAAAAAAGACATATATGGTAGGGTAGAATCGTAACCATAGAATACGACCCTAATCGAAATGCATACATTTGTATCATACACTATGGGGATGGTGAGAAGAGATATATTTTACATCCCAGAGGGGCTCTAATTGGAGATACCATTGTTTCTGGTACAGAAGTTGTTCCTATAAAAATGGGAAATGCCCTACCTTTGAGTGCGGTTTGAACTATTGATTTACGTAATTGGAAGTAAGCAATTAGGTTTACGACGAAACCTAGAAATCGATCACTGATCCAATTTGAGTACCTCTACAGGATAGACCTCAACAGAAAACTGAAGAGTAACGGCAGCAAGTGATTGAGTTCAGTAGTTCCTCATATAAAATTATTGACTCTAGAGATATAGTAATATGGAGAAGACAAAATTGTTTCAAGCACCGACAGAACCGGAAGACTAAGAGGAGGATGCCCAAAGAGAAAAATTCCTCTATCTCCTCCTGCCTAGGTAGGAGTGGGCTAAGGGAGGTAAACACGATAGAGAATTAGCGCTTTTTCATCTGCAAACAAAAGAAGAATGAAAATCCGTTGGAATCCCCTTAAAGAAAGTAGTTGCTTCCCAAATAGAATAGCTTAAGCTAGAGTGGGATGGGACTAAGCACAAGCTTTCCACCATCTTATTGGCGATAGGATGGCACCAAAGGCAAGAACTGACTCCCCCGCATCAGACATAAACCCACCATAGAAATGGAGCTACTCATACATATGAGTCCTTCTTCCTTCCGAACAGGCCTTAGCTGGCACAAAAAATTTCCTCTACCAGTACTAGAAGCAGAAGAGTAACCCTGTGCTGACGAATCCCCCTTACCAGACCAGACCAGTCACAATCTGAGCTTTCCCCAATTCTAGGATGCGTAGTAGCTATAGTAAGTCCGTAGCCACAACCGAAACCCGGAAGAGGTCTTATCAATCTAAGGCTACGCACCTTGCCCCACTAATTGGTAGGCTGAACCGCACCAAGAGGCTGAAGCGGCTTCGTCGGGAAAGACAAGACGCACAGCACAACGGCATCGGCAGCATTCACAGCTGAGCTGATTCTATCACTCTCACTATCACTTGCAGCCTAGCCTATTCTTGAACAAGAACCATGGCATTCTCGCTGATCAGCAAAGGAAGCAGTCAAATTCTACCTACGTATGGATGTATTTCGGACAAAGAAAGAAATTGGAATATAAAGGTAAATGAACAACCCTATATCAAATATAGTAGTTCTATAACTATAGCATAAGTGGAAGATGGTAGCCAGCAAAAAGTCGGTGGGGAGGGAAATTGATGCGTAAGTACGTGCAGGAGGTGAGGATTTCTGGTGAATGATGATTTGGAATGGTCAACTGGAGTAGTAGGCATCACAAGGTCGGCGGTTGAGTTAGGCGCTTTCGTTTTTTCGGTTTCCGATTTTTCGCTTTCAAATAGAATATCTTCTGCTGGTACGTCCGTTGGTTCTTTGGCTAGGGAAGTTTCTTCGATCTATTGGCCAGGCCTTTCCTTTTCAAAGGATCGAAAAAAATGCGTTATTTGCTATGGATTGAATGACACTTTCTAATCTAGTGCATTTCAATTCAAAAGATCGATTTCCTGCTTCTGCAAAGGGTGGAAAAGTCTCATCTGCTCTCTTCGGTTAAGGTGTCCACGATACGAATACCTCTTTCCTCTAAATATCTATTTCCCTTTTCCCGGTCTTTTGTGCTGTAACAGCAGTCGCATCTGGAATATCGAATCTAGCTCTTAGCTGGTCTAGTCCAACCCCTCTTCTGTCTGATGACAATCGGGAATACCTTGCTAGCGAAGTAAGCAATCAAAGGGATGCCATTAGTTTTATTAAAAGGCATATCTATTTTCTCGCCTGTTTCCGACGGCTGTTTAGGAAACTGGAATTCCTTTAGTAAGATAGCTCATGAATGAAGCTTTCAAACCACTTCCTAATTTCAGGAGTTTAGGAGTACATATGAGTTCATGAGTGCATGAGTCAAGGTGCCCTTCTCTTCCAATCGAATATACTCTTTTAAAGAAAAGCCAATAGCCTAAAGCGTTGCCAAAAGCCTTTTCGGAAATCAATGTATAGACCAGTAATTGCTTAGTATAATCAGAGCAAGCAAGTCTTGGTCTTTGGAATGTCTGTTGAAGGTTTGAAGGAAGAAGAGTTGGGTAAATCTGCTCTAACTTCATGCGTGGCACTTTCCAGAAGTGGGATACCGATAAATATGAGTATGCCTTTGTCAATTCCGATTTCATGCTGCTTTCAAAATAATATCCCCATTAGCTCGGAGTAGGAAGGCGTACTAGCTGCCATTGAAAAAGAAGGAATAAAAAAAAGGGGGACTCTTTCTTATTACAGATTAACTGTTTACCAATCAAGCAAGGATTGAGAGAAAGACTGAGAGCTCTTTGCGACTAGTGCTTGAGAATGAGATCTTTTTTTCCTGATGGAGGAAGAACCATTGAAGAAGAGTAACTCTATCTGCTATCGAATCGGATGCTATCCAGAAAAGGAATATGTCCAGAAGGAATTCTTTGAAAGAGCTGAAAGCACAAAGGGGATGAAGGTCGTTTGGCCAGAGAGTCCATGGTATGTGTATATTATTTATAGTTGAGGGGGAACCCTTCCTTGCATTCTTTTATTGTATTCGCTTCAATCGCTCCTGAATCGGGGGATCAAAGATCGGGTGTGAATACCTGCCCTTAACTGCTAGAGGTGGATCGGATGAGAGGCCTCTATTTGCTTGCTCCTCCTGTTCGCTCTAGTTCACCTGGTTCACGACGGCCTGTTTGCTAGGTTTTGGACGAGGGCTAAGAGGAATGACTCGCCCTTAGCAGCTCTTTCCTAATTAATCCCCTTTTTCTCTCCCCGCCGAAACACTTGTCTCTTGCCCTAAAGGGGCATGGCGGGCTGCTCTCTAGGGTCTCATTCATACATAGAGTAGTGCGGTAGTGTTACGACTGATGAGGTAGAATAGTTTTCAATGTTTCCATTCCGGAATGCGCGACCAAGTAATAAATAGACACGTTTACCGAAACTGAGGTATTTGATTGATCCGCTGTAGCTTAAGCCAAACACTCGAACAGTAGCATTGACTACTATGATTGGAGCTGTGATATTAGGCTATGGCCTTAGGTGAATCAGTCACAATATAGGGAATTTTGCTAGAATTGATTCTCTTTTACTTAGGCTACTGCTATTGATAGTTTATTGTCTCTTCGATAGAGGAAAGAAGGGAGGATTAAACCAAGATGCATCTTTAATAGGATACAGAGACTTTGTCAATATTAAGGGATTTTCTTTTTTACGAAAATCAAAATACACGTACTCATAAAGACAAGGGGACCCCTTTTGAACTCAAGTCAAAGTCCCCTTATTCCATTTCGTCGTTGCAAACAATAAGTCCAGCCAATCAACTAGATCTAATATCATGCCCTTTAGGTATTAGTAGTGTCGGCATAGGATAATAAGATTCCTAGCCTTTCGATTGAATCGATAGTTCCACCACCCGGCATAAAGGAATAGATTTGTTTCCCGGTTGGTCCTTCTTTAGTGGCCAGGAAAAGGAAAGAGGTCTGTCTTTGTAACCTACATCGTCCCAGGCACCTAATTGTATTAGTGAAAACTAGCAAGAACTCGGGGCTGGTGAACAGCTCCCCTAAGCCGAAGCTACGAATCTCAAAATCGAGAATTTTTTATTATAGAAAGAATCGAGTTCAGTCACCGAGAATGGGTGGAATCTTGTTTATTATAGATAGATCTTTTCTCTGTGGTGCATAGAATCGATTAACACGGGTTCGGGTGACCCCTCTTTTACTTTCCCTGAAGCAGGGGTTTTTGTAGCTTTGGTGAAGCATCAGATTCGTTCACACCTCTAGGTTTGGTTTAGTCGCTTCCTCTTTTCTAGTTGATCGAAAGCTGTAGAAAGCTATGGTCGAAGAGGCAGTAGACAAAGATCTTTTAAAGACCTTCCTACCGGAGGAACTTTTTCAATGGAGACACCGGCAGAGAATCCATATGGTACCCCTAGGGGCTGAGGCACCGTAGCAGAGTTTGGTAAAGGATCCACACGCTTCACATCTAAACGAAAAAGAGGGCAGGATAGTCCTTGTAAGACTAAATTACATAACCCGGTTCATAGCCCAGTTTAACGGCACTATGTGAGCCATCTTTCGTCTTCTGCGCAAGAAGTTCAATGAGTGCGAGTCCCGATACTCCGACTTAGAAAGAACCTCTTGTGCGCTAGCATGGGCTGCTCGCCGACTCCGTCAGTACACGCTTTATCATAAATGGGATTCACTAAGAAGAAAAGTGCCTTTGCAAGGTCATTACGCTCTTTTTTCCTCGCTGTCCATGCATAGTATACTAGAAGCTGAAACATGATAGTCCAGACCACCTGCTGATTTCTTCCTACTCCCGTTTTCAAGTTCCAGTCCACCGGTTTCCAACCTGGTGAATTGGTGCCAAAGCTTGGGATCCACTAATTGCTCCCAGATATTGAGAACCCAGGGACAATCCTGGATAGCATGAAGAGATGTTTCCCGGGGGTGTCCACATATACAACATGCCCCATCACTCTGCAAATGTCTCCTAGCTTTCTCACTATTTGTAAGCAGTTTATTTTGTCTAAGTAGCCAAATGAAAAACTGCCATCTTTGTGGGCCGCCTATCGATCGGACGCGAATCCACAGGATTACGGGATGACAGTTGTTGGTTGGGGTCAAGTAAATATGATTACATACCTTCTGTTTGACCTTTCTTGGTCTGGTGTGACTATTCCTCATTCTCGTCTTCTGAAAAAGCCGGAATCAATCATCCGCGATGAGTATAAAAAAAGTCTTTTTTAGTGATGCTTGAAAGACGGCTTCGAGAAAGGGCTTTTTTTTTTCAGTAAAGTTCAGCCTTTCCGCTATCAGAACAATTCACTCCAGATGGGCGCTGAATACGCTTTCGCGATAGGTATTGGTGGAGCTTGCGTAATGTAGTTGTAATTAAGGCTGCATTTCAGTCTTTCTTTTTCTTCCTGCAAAGTGAAAAATTCTCAGATTCTTACTCTTTCTCCTTTGGATCGGATTCAGCCCCAGACCTTGGTACGTTGAGGTTAAGCTTTTCCTGGGTTTCCTCTTGAATTGAAGCGGCGCAGCTCCCACTTTACATCGTACTCACTGACACTACACTCACCGGCAGGGGAGACTCCCACCGTTCGCCGATCTACTACCGAACTGAGATACGGAAACACTTCGCTAAAGATTCACCTGGGACTGAGATACGTACATGGGTACGGGTTCGCTAACCACTGTTTGCATGCGTAAAAAACAAAAGTTTCTAAATCAATTACAGTTGGGCCACCTTCTAAACAGGTATCCTCACCCGAGACACATCATTCTCCTGTTGCTTATTCTTTTTCCTATATTGTGGTGGCTTATTCGACGATTTTTCCTACTGTTCCCGCGCCAGCTTCAACTCTTGTTCCCGATTCGATTACCTACTACCGATTAGCACGTTCGGAAGCCATGGCCAATGGCTTCCTCTCTGCAACCGCTATAGGGATATATATTATAGGCTTCGACGCGGGATTGTCACGAGCTGGACTCGAACCAGCACTTTACAGACGCATGGTCTGGATTTCAACCTTTCTTGATCATGACTAACAAAAGAAAGAAGAGAAAGAACTGGGACTTGGCGCCTAAATCAGGGATTGCAAGCCATCCTCTCGTCGAGTTAGTCCTACATACAGTTCGATTATTCGTCTCATACTCGCTCCAACCGGCGGACAAAGCCATGCTTACTTCATACTGGAGACTTCATGCATACACCTGTTGGGCTGGGGTCCAACTTCTTTCAGTTCAGTCGGAAGTTCACCAAGCAAGCAAAGAATGTGCCCCTTCTTAAGGCACTTCCCGATCTAGTAGCTCTTTCTGCTGCTCCATTCACGGCTACGGCCTCTCATGAGACAAGAAAGCAGAAGCTTCTAGAGCCGTATCCTAACCTGATTCAGAAACAGAACGTGACGGAAGGCCTAGTTGTTGATGAGTGAGCCCCATCCGATGAATGTGTGGAGGGTTCAGAGGCGAGAGCGAGAAAGAAGGGGAACATGGTCAGACTTCCTTGTTCAAGTTCCGATTACTTGACTTCTAATCAATCTAGTCCAGACTGCCCCGGCATTCGGTTCATATATCTAAGAAGGATCTTTCTTATCTACTATACTGCTACGACTGCCACAAAGAAAGCTTCAGCAGCTACATCACCAGTTTCAAATGCACTGGAGCTCTTTACCTCTCGGCTTTACAATATGGATTTGCCAACATGAGCGCCACCAGAGACAGATTGAGCTCACTCTTTTCCCACCGATGACAGACTTGTTCAAGCACTATAGACATCCGATGCCAGACTTGTCTTCGACGCGGGCAGGGTTGCTTTCTAGACAGACGAGTATGCTCTTTCTCTTCTTGCTATTGATGGGGCATCTTCAACTGGCGTATCCAATAGTGCCGCACAAGACTTGACCGCGTTAGGCCTCCGCCTTTAGTGCGACTCCCTAACCCGGTGGAGCTCGAGACCTTCTTTTCCGGTATAGATGAGGAAGATCTCGAGTGTGCCACTAGTGGTCAATATCCATCAACTAGAAAATCTATCTTTATAGGCCAAAAACGAAAACAGAAAAAGCTGTCGAAACAGAATCAAAAAGAGACTCCTCAATGGGCGGCCTCAGGAAATTCTGTTAGTGAGAGACGACCTGGCAACCTTGCTATGTGATTACCGCCTTTAGAAAGCAATTAAGACAGAATGGAATGAATGACTGAACGAGCAGCCGGGCATGGGCATGGGAACTTCGTTACCTTATCTAATGGAATCATTGAACTAGGCTAGGAAGAAAGATCAATCCTTTCCATATGAACTTTTGCCATCCGATCCGATGACCCCCTTGATGCCCTTTATGTTCTCTCTCTTGCCATAGAGTCAGTGTGCCGTTACGGGCCCCTATCTAGGTGCTTTGTCTCCGACTCACCGGAAAAAGAAGAAAGAAGTTTAGCGACTCCGCCCTAGACTCCTATTGGCTAGTGAGCTAGTTCCCCTTATCTATAAAGTCAATATCCCGGCCTATAAGAAAGAGGGGATTGTTGCAACTACGGAAACAACCGTACCAGATTATGAAAGAGAGACAACTACTAAAGCAGAAACGGGCGTAGCCCCGGGGTCTAGTTAAAGAGCCTCCTCGCCTTACCTTGTTGATATTGGAAATAGTCGAGAATAAGCCCTTGTCATGCTTCCCTATGAGTTGGGCATCGATAGAACTTGAAGAGAAAGAAGAAGCAGAAAAAAACAGCCAGGGCATCATCCGATCCAGAACTTGTTGTTGATGAGTGAGCTGCCTTGCCCGAGGACCCTTACCTCTTTATGGCCCAGCCAGGCCAGAGAAGAATGTGCCCTCTCCTTGTTTCCATGATAGTCTAGATCCGGTTTAGCGCTTGATAGTTACACTTTTGTTGGCATCCGATGACGTCGACACGCTGGGCTGGGTGAAAAAAGAGATTCCGAGAAAGTAGGTTTCATACAATAATATCGTAGTCTAAAGAGTGATGCATCAACAGGTCAGACAGACCGACCTTCCTCCTGCCCACTGGCCTTCTTCTGGCTTACGAAACTAGCTAGTGAAACTCTAGCTATCCGGGAATCCGCAACTAGAACTACAAAGCAAAGGGATGACTTGTCCCCAACAAAAGGTGCAAAGCTTGGGCCAGTTCCTGCTTAAACTCCAAACCCCATTGCCCTTCCTGTTATGGCACGCCCTCTATTGCCAGGTGCTTCATACGAGACTGAAACTGCCATATGCACGGGCGAAGAAAAGCCTCTCTCTGGGTCTGCGTCAACAAGTTCGAAGAACTTGCCTTTACTGCGACACCGACCACGGCCTTGGTGGTCCCCTCTCTTCTCTAGGCTACCCTACAGCGTCTTCCGATGACTTCCTTTCGTGCCTTGCTGTTCTGGTTCTGTTCTTTCTATAGGGCCTTCGTTCACCACACGGGTGATCACTTCCTTGGGCCGGATAGACAGGGTTTTCTCGTTTAGTGCTCCCCTTGTGCTTGTTACTGTTGTATAATACAGAAAGATCGTAAGTCAGAAGCCCGATCAAAGCGTGAAATCAGGCTCAGTGGCCAGCTAAGAGTACCTTCCTTTTTGAAAGAAGGTTTGTCCCATCCCAGATAGAAGAATGAAACTTTGACTAATTGAACTTTGGATAAAGAATTCGGCGAAGGTGGGACAGAAAAAGGTAGAAGCTTGAGTACCTCCTTCCCAGGTGCCTCAGACTCAGCAGCCAAGAAAGCTAAGCCAGCAGCAGCTGCGACCTTAGTCTTTCTCTCTCTTCCTGCTGCTCCAAAACCAGCTACTGAAAAAGGAAACTTGGAAGGGCGGGCAAGCACAAGCAAAGCCATTCTCGTTCACTCGTTATTAGTCACTCATTCCCATGCTAATGTAGGTAGAGAAAGAATGAGACAAAACAACAGATTCATTCTTGAGTGAAACTCCCATATCCCCACCGGATGAAACGAGAGCAGACTTCGCTAAAGAAGGTACAACTATTCCATACTTCGAGTAAACAGTCTCATTCCATGTCTTATGGGAACGTAGTGTCATAGTGAGTTTCGAAAAGACTCTCATATCCAGCCTATCCAGCTACTCGTGCAACAAAGACTACTGCCACGCCTGCCACTTCTCTCCCGATGACTGACTCTCCTGAAAAAGCTGTGGACACTGCAACAGACTCTTTCTCATCCGGCGGGGGATTCATTCTCTTACTCATTGCCAACCCTCTGCCTTGGCATAAACAGAGCTAACTTACCTTGAGACTACTTCTGGAACATCCCTATCCTTCGATCGAGACTGCCGACATCACTCGTTATGAGGGGCATCAGATGACTTCACCTTTCGACAGAACTTCATCCACTTCATCCTCAGACTCGACATAAACTCCAAAACCAGCTTAAGATCTCGGAAAGACAGCAGCTCTTTAGCTAGCGAAAGCGGAATCTAAACTCGAATATCCAATTGCCCCAGGTACTGGCACGCTTGCTTTCACTTGCTATAAGGTCACTCTCCAAAGTTCACTACAACGTCGTCAAAAGAAGGGTCTTTCTCTTTACTCCGGGATCATGAAAGAAGGCCTAGGACTGGTCCCACCAATAATTAAGGCGCTTCCTCCTTTTCAGGGCCCATTAGCTTGAGACTCAAGAAATTCCTATCATACCATATGGCGAGGCCTTAGATCCCCGGCCTTGAGACTAGCATCCGATGCCTTGTCCCTACTGCCCTTGTGCCTACATCTTTTTCATTCAATTCAGGTATAACCCCGGAATCCGCTACTAAGTTCTCTATCATCTTTTCCACCCGAGACAACTAAGAAAGTAGTTCTGGTGTAAACTTTGAAGAAAGAGAAAGACTGAGCTCATCCGATGACGTCGACGCAGGGCGAAGAGGGCTATTCCGATATGGTACAGACCCAAACTGGACAACTACTCCTAGAAGGACTTCAACAGCCGCATCCCCTGAATCTCCCTACCTTCCGAAACTGGGCACCGACTCTACAGGCCTGGCTGCATCAACCCCAAAGACAGGTCCTTTAGCTGCCATATCCACTGGGCCATGGGCATCTTCCTCTCTCGATACATCCACTTCCGGCCCAAGAGCTGCCACCTTCAAATAGGGTCTTTCTCACCTCCCATTCCCTTTCTTATTCTTTTCGACCCTCCAACTACTCCAAAGACAGCGGGCCGAGACCTTGTTCCCACATTCCCAGTCCTTGGAACTCTTTCTGGGATACCTTCTCCACCTGCTTTTAGTAAATTATGTTATTAGAAGTCATCCCTTGGCCTCAATTGAAATAGGAGGGGATGAAGAAGCTAAAGCTGGATAAGCCCGTACCCGAGACACCTCAGTCTAAAGACCTACTTCGTCCAGCAGCACCTGCAACAGCGGACTGAAAGACCCTTCTCTTAAGACAAAACATCGAAGAAAGAGGGTACAGCTACGACTGCTAGTTCTCTCTTGGCGGGCTTAACGTCAACTGGTGGGCCATCTGATCCCAGTTCTGACTTAACTGAAAGAGTGAGAGACCTAGTTGTGAGACTGATTTCTTATGGAAGCCAGAGGCTCCCTACTTACAGCTACAACAACGACAACAACAACTTCTAAAACTACGGGACAAAGAGCAGCTACTCCAAAACCAGCGACTGGTACGGCCTTTCCTTCTACTGCCTACCCCACAGGGTCATCTTTTCCCATCTTTACCGAAACGGATTCTTCAACAGAACTTGACATAGGCCTGGTTCTGACTTCCGAACTAGCTTGGGAAACTTCTTCTATCTAGAAGATGACTGACTCCTATCCCCCAACTCCTGCTACAAAGACACCCTCCAACAACAGAAACAAAGACTGCAACTGCCCCGGTGCTTGTTCTACTACCATTCGAATCGCGCGGGAGCTTACTCATCTTTCACAGGGGATTCCATAAGAGAAGATTCTTGCTAGTTCTAGTTATCTGACTCTGGAAGCTAGGAAGCTCCCTGTCTATGGCTCATCCATCTAACAAAGGGAAATTGTTCTAGTTATCTGACTCATTCTATCTATCTCGGGAAAGAACAGAAATCAAACAGCCCTTGCTGTTCTCTCTTGACTTCAACTGCTGGGGACACAGGTGCTTCATCCGATTCAATAGCCTATGCCCTAGGTGCTTCTGACTCAGACAACCTCGAGACTGAAACAGCTAGCTTCCTACCCCTGCTCCGCCTCGGGTAGCCTCTTAGTGACTCTTATAATAAGAGTCACTAAGAGGCTCTTATTATAAGGAGAAAGGCGTAAAAGCAGTTTAGAATCTCTCCCGTCTCTTCTTAACGGAAGGCTAATTCCTAAATACGCTTCTTCTCTTGCAGCTTATTCTGGATTTGACTTTTCTACCAAAGGAGTCAGAGAACTGCCAGTGAGAACAAGAAAAGAAGAGGACTAGTAGTGAACCACTAAGGAGCGAACGATCTCCAGGCCACTTCTTCTCAGTCTTTCTAGGCGGGCCATAAGAGAGGATAGGAGCGAATAGGTTTGAGAGCATGAAGTTGTCAGACGGTCAAGACAAGGTTCACGCCCTTCCGGTAGGTCTTGTACGCGGCCAAGGTTGACCCATGAGGACCTTTTCCCAGGCCATTAGAAAAAGATCCTCCTCAATCAGAAAGAAAGAGGCGTCAATCAAGGTCAGCGTTCTCAGCCCGTTAAGCCGTACTCAATCTCTATTGGTCTACCCTCGCCACTTGTTGTGATTGATCGCCCTGGCTGGGTCAGGAAAAGGACAGACAGCTCTCTTCTGTTTGGGGAGCGAACTACCGCGCAACTATCTATTAGAACTAGAACCATTCTGACTAGCCGTACGATGACGAGGCCTATCTTCTTTGACCACTGGTCAGTGCAGTTAGCAGTTACCTGCCCTATCAGATCAAGACTGGATTGGCTGGGAGCTGTTACAGGTTCCCAAGTCTTTCAGATCCTTTCACTTCGGTAACTAGCCCTATCTGAAAGACTTGGGCAAAGCTTCACGCATGTCCGACGACTCTTCATGGCCTTTTGAATGGCAGTACCTATCGATCCTCTTCCACCCGGCTTCCAGCATAGAAAAGAGTGAGGCAGCGGAATCTGACTAGAGCCCTTTGATTAAGGGAAGCAATCTTTGCTTCTTAGGACTGCAAAGGCCGAGTAGCTTCATACGTTCCTCTTCGTTCGGCTAGCCAGTTGATGAAGAGTTCGATTGAGAAATTGCATCTTGAATAGGCTTCCCTCCATCATGGGCTGAGCATCGTCCCTTCCTTTCCTAGCGGCAGGATCTCTTTGTTCTTCGCATTCGCTGGAGCAGCATTCCGCATCCCAAAACATTCTTCGCTAGCAAGCGTTGTCCACAAAAGCAGCACCAACTCCAAAGTCGGCATTCCTTCTTCCTGTTCCTGAGGAAAAACCCATCTTCAATGCACACCGTCTGCTTCTCGCCTGATTCTCTAGATCGTTCCCCGGGACCAGCAACAACGAACGAAAGCCCAAAGAAAATCCTTACCAGTGTAAACAGCCCTAATTCAGGGCGCGTAGAATCAATGCCAAAGTAAGCTAAAGCTTCGTCTTTCCGTTCTGGGTACAGAATCTCAGGGATTGGCTCAGAAGCCGCAGGCGCTTTTTCTGATCGGTTTGTTGCTTTGCTTGCTCCCTTCTCTTGCTTACACATTCTGTAGCTTTTTTTGTTTTTCAAGGCTTTGATTGCCTGTTTGATTAGGCCTAGATCTGGCTGAAACCTTTTCAAAAGGAGTCGAATATCAGTCTGGCGACTTCCTCAATTGCTAACCAACTAACCCAGAAAGAGATGCCATTGTGGGATGGAAGGCTAACTACGCAGCTATGCGATAGAAAGATGGGCGAAGTGGATTCAAAAAGGTAGATTTGTGGCCCTTGAGAACTGCCTTTGGGGATTGAGCAAGCCAGGGATTAAGAGCGTATGTTAGGTAGTTCAGATTGGTAGCAAGTAGTGCCCTGAATCTGAGTTCGGAGTGAGCTGGAGATGCTCCCTTTTTCTATGAATTGCGAGTCACCAAGAAGCAGTGCCAACCTAGGCTACTATGAACATTGCTTGCTTCCCGCCTAGCAATCCTGGTAATTGGAACGAAGCTATAGCCCTTTCTTTCATTCTCTCTTTCGAAATTAGGTATGAAAGGCTCTATTGCTTTCCCATTGAAGAAGGGTTAGGCTGACCTGGAATCCAATTGAATAGAGGTTTGGTTAACGGCGGTTTAGCTCTTTCTCCTTCCCTGGGACTCCTTTGATAGGCTTGCATGCCCACGTACTACTATTGATAGTAGGCTTTTGCCGGTGAACTCACTTAGCTTTGGCTTTCTTCCTTCCTAGATGTTCAAATGAGCTGAGTTAGAGCATAGAGTTGGATGCTAGGGCTGCTAGATCTGCTTCTTGTTTTTTCCTATGGTCTTGGTAAGAGCGTAAACGTAACCATCAATCGTTACGTGTGGTGTATGCAATACGTTTCTTTCCATTTCTACGGCCAGGTTTACTCAATAGAAACTCACGAAACCGGGGAATATTCTTTCACAATTATACTAGAATACTAGAATAGCTCTTAAAAGACGATTCTAGTTAATATTAGGAATTTACAAAAGTCTTCTTATCAAAGAAAGACTGGATTAACTTAACTGAAGCTGTTCAAACAGGCACAGGTCAACTAAACGGTATTCCTGTAGCAATTGGGATTATGGATTTTCAGTTGTTGGGGGTAGTATGGGTTCTGTAGTAGGTGAAAAGATCACCCGTTTGGTCGAATATGCTACCAATCCATTTGGACCTCTTATTCTAGTATGTGCGTCCGGAGGAGCACGTATGCAAGAAGGAAGCGAGTTTACGAGCTTGATGCTCATGGCAAAAATATCTTCTGCTTTATATGTATAAAATAAATAAAAAGTCATTCTATGTATCGATTCTTACATCTCCTACTACTGGTGGAGTGACAGCTAGTTTTGGCATGTTGGGGATATCATTATTGCC
>JAZHGG010000783.1:0-29886 GCA_036785865.1 Coffea canephora | reverse complement strand
ATTCGTTTCTTCTAGAGTTCAAAAAGTAGGGGGGTTTTGGATTAAATGCTAACCAATAAATTAACTGCAGGAAATAATTAATTCCAAGAAAATAATTAAGGGGAAACTCTAGCCAAGGGTACACTTCAGAAATTGGTTCAGTAGATCATTTGATACAGAAATAATTCCAACATTTAGTAATTAGATTAGTTATAGTTGTCATGCACGCGATAAACAACCAACCCTTCCTTAATTTCTCGATAGCTAAGGTACCGACCGTTAGCTATTTCTCTTAACCCAAAAACAACCCTAGGTACGACCCGTAGGATTTAATTTCTAGATTGCATAATTAATTAGAAAGGCCCATCCTAACCAACAAACACGCTACGAGGGTTTGTTTAGACTAGATCATATGCTCCCCTACATAAACCAATTACGCCAGTTGCTACTAATAGAGATAACGAACAATTACGGATTCAATTACCATCTTATTTAGTAAAATAGCCTTATGAATAATTAAATTATTGCGCACTAATCAATCATACATAATGACTATAACAATTAAAAACAAGAAACACTAAATACCAATAAATGAGGAAGCGATTAAAATATTTCGATCTCACAGTAATGTGTTGAACCAAGTCTTCAGTTGTTCCCTTCACTAGAATTGAGATGCTGGTTTCCATTAATGGAGAACCAGCTGTGCAGAAAATAAAACAATCGGAGCTTTCTAATGTTCTTCGATGGAAAAAAGAAACTAAAAAAACTAAGCTCTCACTATCGGTCGGAAAACTTCTGCACGTTGTCCTTTTAAAAGCCAAAGGGAAATGACTTCCTTGCTATCCAGTGGTCCCCGCCGACTAAGGGTCCAAAAGCCAAAGAATTGAGGCTCTGCCGAAATTCTTCCTTGTTTAGTTTCCTATTGCTAGTCAAAGACTCCCATCGCACAAAGAAAAGGAATTCGTTTTCTTCTTCTCCTTGTGGGCCATCAACCGAAAAAGGCTTCCTTGTTAGCACATATGGGGCCCAACTGTTTGAAGTCGCAATTGTATAGTGAAAAGTCCTCATTTGTTGTAGTTTCTGTTCCACTTCCTGAAATTGAGTCCAATACCAAATATAAGTAAATATTAATAATTAAAACGATATTTGGCAAGGATAAAGGGGAAAATTACCAATAAAATAACCAACAATTAACACCTATCATCCTAAAAAAATACAAATTTTGTAAATGAAGCATGATTTGCAATTTAAAGAAGATAAGCAATTGTAATTAAGAAATAATAAAAAATTAAGGATCTAATTGCAAAATTGAGAAGTTCTTGAGGTCAATTATAATTCTCAAAAATAGCGTCAAAATTGAATACAAAGTAAAATTTAGGGATCAAAATATAATTAAATTAAGGGCCTAAGTGAAAGAAATTCAAAAATTAGGGACACAATGAAATTACTCAAAAGAACAGGGTTTGTTTCTGATTTCACTTAGAAAAACAACCTTGGGCCATATTTTGGGCAAAACTCTTCAGCCCAATACAAATGACCGGATTATTTTGTTAAAAAGAAAGGATCAACCCAACTTATTTTTTACTTCTTAAAACCAAATAAAAAATGTTGGGCTTGAATCTCAAAACCCATGCACAAACCCAAAATAAAAAAAATTCTTGGCTCAATTCTTTAGTCTAGGAACATGTTCCATTAAACATTTACAACTCAAATGGATCTAACATTACAAAACAAAACATGTTGTAAAACTAATAAAATAACAAGACGTAGGATAAAATAAAATAGAGAGAAGTAGACAAAGGTAATAAACCCTTCTTTCTTATTCGCCCCAAAGATGATAAAAAACTCACCTCTATTTATAGATACACTTAATATAATGAAACTAGAGAGGTTACAAAATTAATTGTATAAGGAGATCAAACCGTCATCCATACTCTTTTATCTTTGGGTGGATTCAATAGATATTTTAATGGGCATTCATTACCATTTAATTGTTTCATAACAAAACAAAAATAAAAGGAACATAAATAAAGAGAAAATTGGCAAGAATTTTCTGACGGGTATGAAGAAATTCCGGCCAAGTTGGCCTGAATCTCGCCAGAACACCTTTTTTCAAACTCTCGAGGCCAGATCTTTTCATTCCGACCAGGCCCTTTTGCTGGCTCGAATAGTCCGTTGAACAAAGGGATTTGGGGCCCAGTTCAGCTTGTGTGGTAAAGTACACACACAACTTACAGTCATACATACTTACAATAACACTTGATCAATTATCAACCTTCAAACTCAAACTAAGTCGAGTGTGATAAAGTACACTCCCGACTTAGAAGGCGAGGGACAATTGAAAACAATTTACAATAAAGCACTAGCATAATCACTTAAACGTCATTTAAGTAACACATAGGTAATGTAAACACACAATGTGGAAACACTCACCGTTAAAGATCGACTAAGCTTCGCTTTCTGGGTTAAACCCTTGATCACCCTCAATTCCTGAGGTAAAATATAACTGCAATCATTTAGGTATTCTTAATGTGAATTCTAATAAGTTTATTTAGAAGTTTAGGATTCTCTAAACAAAGTTCAACTAATCCAAGCAGTCTAGTATCTTAAAACTTCCATTTGATTCACACTTTTAAGGTTAGGAGTTTTATGTGCAGCCCCAGACATAAGTTCTAAAGTGTAAGGAGAGAAGTTTTAAGCATCAAAATCTCACCAATTTAAGGTTTAAATCACTAGAAACCAAGTTCCTTAGCTTATCAAACAAGATGAAAAATTCGAGCAACCTATCTCTCATTTCTCTTCAAGATTCATCTAATTTATCACTCAAACAAGGGAAATATACATGTACTCCAAATTTAAGGTCTTGTGAGGTGTTTAAACTAGGGTTAAACTATTTTCAACCCAAATTTAGAGATTAAGGCTAGTGAACTTTTCATTTCTTTCCTTTTAAGCTAAACCAGATTCTAGTTTGCTCGTTGTTTAAATTTGCTCTAATTCACCAGCTTTTTAAGTGTTAAAAATCCATAAGACGCACATGAAACTAGGACAAGATGTTATAAGATGTTTCACTTAAGATTACAGCCAATTATCATGGAATTTTTGGAATTAACATGAGAGTTTCAGCCTTCACTCTCTCGGCCAGCAAAACAGATTTTTCCAGCAAAGTTACTTCAAGATTTTCAACAGGGTTTCCATCTTTTACTTGCTTAAATCACCAATCACACAACATACATTCTATCCAACATGAAATAAAACAAACAACAAGTAATTCCAGCATGGTATTCCACCAAGAAGCCACCATAAATCTGTCATCAGCTAAGGTATAATCTTCCAACAATTTGGCAGGTTTAAATGTGAAACTTTCTCCACAATTGCTTCATTTTTCCACTCCAACCTAACATGCAGAGAGTAGTTATCATGCTACAGGGTATCTTAAGCAGTAATATGAAATTTGCAGCCAAAGAATCGAAGGGAAAAGCTGGTTAAAGTTCTATTTTTCCTCTCTCGGCTATTGGAAAAAAAATTTAGCAGCAACCAGTTTGAAGCTTATATTTCCTCCAAACATCACTTCAGTTTATACTTGTTTCTGGCATACTTGAGGAAGTTAAGATGCTTTACAAAACATTACAGCTTAAATACGAAATTTAAACCAAAATTTGCAGATGACAGCTAAAGTTTCTTCCCTTCCTTTCTCTTGGATGAAGCTGGAAAATTTCCAGCAGCCTCCCTTCAACATTTCCAACTAAAACTACTTATATACCATTACTTTCACAACTAGTAATCTTATATAACTTGAAGTAGATATATTTCATACTTCTGCTAACATGAATCTTCAAGAAATTTCTAGTTACAAGCGTTAAAATTCCAGCTCCTTAGCCTCGGTCATCTCAGAAATTTTCCAGCACCTAATCAGCCTTTAATCTAAATTTTCTTCAGCTAAGCCTCATGTAAACTCAAGTTAAATATATACGGTATGCCTCTCTTGACATTATTCTCTAAGAAATATCGATAGCAAGCTGAAAATTTCAATTCTTCACTCTCGGTTTCTGCAATTTTCTTCTTGGTTTGGTGTCTTGAAATTCCAGATTTGGTGTTGATTTAAAAGTTCATCTTTTCTTGCTTTTAACACTTCAAACATCATATGCATGATCAGATTAAAGCTATAGGTGTTGCTTAAAGTAAATCCTAACCAGGTTCAACAAAAACTCTTAGCAAAAAAAAACTGAAATTTTCTAGCTTTTCTCTGCCGGCAATCATTCTTCACTGTATGAAGAATTCCAGCCAGCATTTCATTATAATCTCATCTTAACAGGTTTCATCTGAAGGTAGAAGCTGCATGCATGTCAAGAAATGTAAACTAGAGAATATACATAAGACATGCAACGAAATTTTAGCAAGTTTTTGGAAGAAACAGGTAGGAATTTGCAGCTTAGTTCATCAGGTAGCTTGTAGCAGCTTTAAACGAATTTTTTTTTCCAGCTTTGTTGAACTTTGTCTTCCCAAATTTCTTTCTTCTTTTCTTGGTTCAAACTTAGTCTAAAAGACTGCTAGCTAAACGCAACAGAAAAGAGGAGGAAATTCAGTAGTTTACCTCAAGTGCTCAATGGCTTTAAGCTAGGAGAAATTTCTGATCTCTCTCTCCCCGAATCTTAGCTAGATAAACTGAAATCCTTCTTGATTCTTGGCTGGTTCTCACGGTTGAAGGAGGGTAGAATGAATTCCTGGTTGTTGTTGCTTCTTTTCTTTTGGTCTTTCTCTCCTTTTTCCTCTTAATATCTCTCGGGTAGCTAGACTAAAGAATGAACTACAGCCAGCTTCTACTTGTTGCCTCTTAACCGATCAAAATTACATTTGCATGCTACTTGGCTAGCTAATGAGGACAAGTGTCCTCCAAATTGCATGCTGTCTTGTTTGCGGTTGTTTGTGTTGATCCTTAATCCAACATTGGACTTATATGTGAATAATTATGTATTGCAAACTGTCAATTAAGGTTAAACCCAATTAAAGTGATCAAATATAGTTTGGGTTTAATGTATCTAATAGGATGTGGCCCCTTTTATGTGTAGAAACTTATGGGCTTCTATTTCAATGATGGGCTGAAATAGGGCTCCAAAGGTAACAGGAATGTTACCTATAAATAGGATTATGGTCCCCAGGTCACAGGTATCGTTTTAGTTGTCGTATTTCCTAATACCACAAAATACCCCTTTCCTGATATCCCATCGTCAGGAAAGATATCAGAGAGAAACTAAAGGCCTCTCTCAAAGGATCGGTGAATACCTGTTGACCTGGAAGGCCACCCCAAATCTCTAGGGATTCAAGTATCAAGTTTATCAATATGGATTCAGGTACGCTTCCGCTATTTTACAGTTAATATATTTCTTAATAATCGCCATACAGATCTTGGGTTTAAACGTGATGATTTTCACCGGTGGTTAGATTTAGATAACCACCCTAACAAGTGGTATCAGAGCCCATATGGTTGATTATTAGGAAATATTTTTGTTTTGGTAATTCATAGTTTTTTTGTTGTACGGCTAAGTGTTTCGGATTTCATGTTCTGGCTTTGCCGTTTACTTTTTGCAAGTCTTGGTAATTTGCTGTGTAAATTCGGTCATAGTAAATTCGCACGGTTGATTAGTAATTTGCAAGCCTTGGTTGCTGATGGCTTTATAATTGCATGCCTTTTGTTTTCGGCCTCTGCCTCACACAAGAAAAAAAAAAAAAAAAGGGGATTCATGGTGCTTTTGGTATTCGGCCAATTGATTTCGTCTGACTGTACATGCTTATGTTTGGTGGGTCAATTGGTCTTCTGTCAGAACTATGAGTCTAGGTTTCGTGTGACTATACATGCTATTGGTTCATTGTTTTGGTTTCATATGGATTCAGTGGGATCCGCATGCTTTGATGATATAAGCTAACTTGTCTTCCGACTTCGGGATGTCATTGTTTTTTCCTCTCTTTGAAGATTAAATTTTGACTTGTTTCTTCGTTTAAGAGCCAATATGTATATTTATTTATGTTAAAGAAATTAAGATTTATTTAATTTAAGTAAACTCTAATAAAGTTAAATAGAACATTTAAGCCCTATAAAATTCATATGTGTGGCCCATTAAATATGTAGTTTTTATAAAGGACTTATGAATTTCAAGAAAATTTTGGGCTTAAATGTTAATTATGGGTCAAATTATGGGTATGGACCTTTGGTCCAATAAGTCATGATTTAATTTGATTGATTTGACCATGTTTGACCACGTTTTGACCAAAGTTGATCAATGTCAAAATTTTTTATTTAATTTGGATAATCTTAAATTTGAATATTGGTATGATATATATATTTTGGAATAAATTAATTGAAATAATATGCCACCAAAGTGACCTCTGTTATGGAAATTAATTTATTTTAAAATATAATTAGTTGGGCACTAGTAATTTTATGAATATTGATCGGCCCAAAGGAAGGTCAATATTTAATGAAATTACATGTGTACTTGTGGTAATAAATACGTGATAATTATTTGGATTTTACATGTGATTTATAAATTGGTCCAAAGGAAAATTTATTTTCGACATGTTATTATTATCAGCATTTATTACTGCACCAAGATATCACTCAGAAGTTAATATTTTTGTCCAAAAACGAAATATTAATGGAATATCGGTATCTTGAGATGTGACTACCATTATTTGAATTTATTATTGTTTTGATTTATGTGAGCTTGTTTTAATTATATTATGTTTTCTGTTCAGTTGTGAATGATCTTACAAATATTACTTCCAACATCAATAATATTCCTATGCTGAATGTCACAAACTTCAAGTCCTGGAAAGAAAATCTCTTGATAGTACTTGGAGTAATGGATCTCGACCTTGCGTTAAGGATGATTCTCCCCCACCTCTTACAGATCAGAGTACCTCTGATGAAAAGAGAAATAATGAGAGGTGGGAGAGATCAAATCGCTTGTGTCTGATGATCATTAAAAAGGCCGTTCCAGAAGCATTCAGGGGAACAATGTCAGAAACGACTGTAACCGCTAAAGAGTTCCTTCGGACATTGAAAAAATGTTTATCAAGAACGAAAAGGCTGAAGTTAGTACGCTCTTGACACGCCTAGTTTCAATGAAATATAGTGGTAAAGACAATATCAGAGAATATATCATGGAGATGTCTCATCTTGCTTCGAAATTAAATGCACTTAAATTAAAACTCTCCGAAGAGTTACTAGTGCATTTGATTTTAATATCTCTTCCTACATAGTTTAACCAATTTAAGGTGAGTTACAACTGTCAAAAGGAGACTTGGTTTCTAAATGAACTCATCTCACACTGTGTAGAGGAAGAGAAAAGGTTGAAGCAAGAGTAGACAGAAAGTGCCCATCTGGTGTCAACCACTAATAATAAAAGTAAGGGACTTAAAAGGAAGAAGGAAAAAGGAGCTGCAGGTACAGCGCCACAATAGAAACAACAAAAGAAATCAAATAATCAGGGAAAAAATAGTTGTTTCTTCTGTGGAGCTGAAGGGCATCAAAAGAAGCATTGCACCAACTATCACGCTTCGCGTGCTAAGAAAGGTATGCTTCTTAATTTGGTTTGTTCTGGGTTAATTTAACTTCGGTACCTAGACACACATGGTGGTTAGATTCTGGTGCAACAACTCACATCAGTGTGTCTATGCAGGGTTGCCTGAATTGCGAAAGCCTAATGATAATGAAAGATATATCTACGTGGGCGATGGCAAAACAGTTTAAGTTGATGCAATTGGAGTTTTTAGATTATTGTTAAAGATCGGATTTTATTTGGATCTCTATGAGACATTTGTTGTACCGTCTTTTAGACGGAATTTAATTTCTATTTCTGCTTTGGACAAATTTGGTTATTTTTGTTCATTTGGAAATGGAAAATTTGAATTGTTTCATTATTCAAAATTGGTTGGTTCTGATTCTTTAATGCATTGCGATAATCTATATTTAATTGATACGATTGCCTCATTTAGTGAATCTCTGCATTTGAGTACTAGAGGAGTTAAAAGAAAATTAGCCAATGAGAATTCAGCTGCATTATGGCACAAGAGATTGGGACATATCTCCAAACGGAGAATGGAAAGACTTGTGTCAAATGAAATTCTCAACCCCTTGAATTTTACAGATTTTAATGATTGTATTAACTGTATAAAGGGGAAACAAACCAATAAAAGGAGATTTGAAGCCAATAGGTCCTTAGACGTCTTATAACTTATACATACAGATATTTGTGGACCATTTCCTACATCTGCTTGGAATGGTCAACAATATTTTATAACGTTCATAGACGATTTTTCAAGATATGGCTACATATATCTCATTTCAGAAAAATCACAGTCACTGGACGTGTTCAAAAATTTTAAAGCTGAGGTTGAGAATTAACTCAACAAAAGAATTAAAAGCGTCAGATCTGACCGCGGTGGTGAATACTATGGTAGATATGACGGTTCAGGTGAACAACGTCCAGGACCATTTGTTAAATACCTAGAGGAATGCGGTATCGTCCCACAGTATACTATATCGGATTCACCCACTATGAATGGTGTAGCTGAAAGACGAAATAGAATTCTTAAAGACATGGTAAGAAGTATGATATGTCATTCTATCTTACCAGAGTCACTCTGGGGTGAAGCACTTAAGACTGCAGCATATATCCTTAATAGAGTTCCAACTAAAGCAACTATCAAAACCCCTTATGAGATTTGGACAGGGAAAAAGCCCAGTTTAAAGCATCTGCATGTTTGGGGGTGTCCAGCTGAGGCAAGGCCTTACAGGCCAAATGAAAAGAAACTGGACTCAAGAACGATTAGTTGTTATTTTATTAGATACTCTGAAAGATCCAGAGGTTACTAGTTTTATGATCCCACAACTAAGTCAATTTTTTGAGACAGGAAATGCCCGGTTCTTTGAGGATGTCGAGTTTGGGGGAGAAAATACAGTAAGGGACATTGTCTTTAAAGAGAAATATATTAATATTTCCACAGGTGTCATTGATCTTGCTCAGGACCTATTCCTGAACTTGATCATGACATAACAAATCAAGACAATGTCGAAGAGGAAACTGTTATAGAAGAACAAACTCTTCTTTTTCAAGAACCAGTGCCATTAAGAAGATCCACTAGAGAAAGGAGAAGTGCAGTGTCAGATATTTCCACAGGTGTCATTGATCTTGCTCAGGACCCTATTCCTGAACTTGATCATGACATAACAAATCAAGACAATGTCGAAGAGCAAACTGTTATAGAAGAACAAACTCTTATTTTTCAAGAACCAGTGCCATTAAAAGATCCACTAGAGAAAGGAGAAGTGCAGTGCCAGATGATACATTATTTTTCTCCAAGAACATGAGGATGACTCTGGATTGATGGAAGATGATCCAATCAACTTCCATCAGGCCATGAAAAATTTAAATTCTCAAAAGTGGACCAATGCCATGAATGAGGAAATTAAATCTATGAAGGACAATGATGTCTGGGATCTTGTCCCATTGCCCGAAGGTGCGAAACCCATTGATTGTAAATGGATATTTAAAATCAAAAGGGATTCGAAAAGCAATGTGGAAAGATTCAAAACTCGTCTTGTCGCTAAGGATTTACACAAAAGGAAGGTATCGATTATAAAGAAACCTTCTCTCTAATTTCTTCAAAGGACTCTTTTAGAATTATCATGGCATTAGTGGCACATTTCGATCTTGAGTTATATCAGATGGATGTAAAGACAGCGTTTCTTAATGGTAACATTGATGAGACAATTTATATGGTACAACCAGAAAACTTTGTATCAGGAGATCCAAAGAATATGGTTTGCAAACTTAAGAAATCCATCTATGGACTCAAACAAGCGTCTCGACAATGGTATTTCAAATTTCATCAAGTGATCATCTCATTTGGTTTTGAGATGAATTTAGTAGATGATTGCATATACCATAAGTTCTGTGGGAGCAAATATATTTTTCTGATATTGTATGTTGATGATATTTTGCTTGCCAGCAACGATATTGGTCTATTGCATGAAACCAAGAAATTTCTAACTAAGAATTTTGAGATGAAAGATTTTGGTGATGCATCTTTTGTGTTAGGCATACAGATACACCGTGATCGCTCTCGGGGTATTTTAGGACTATCACAAAAGGGTTATATCGAAAAGGTTCTCAAAAGGTATGGCATGCAAAATTGTAAATCAGGTGACACTCCTGTGGCTAAAGGAGACAAATTTGGTCTTGAGCAGTGTCCCAAGAATGCTTTTGAGGAAAAAGAGATGCAAAAGATTCCTTATGCATCAGCAGTAGGGAGTCTAATGTATGCTCAAGTATGTACGCGTCCGGATATTGCGTACATTACTGAAATGTTGGGTAGATATTTGAGTAATTCTAGATTAGATCATTAGAAAGCAACCAAAGGGTCTTACGATATCTACAGAAAACAAAGGATTACATGCTCACGTATCGGAAGTCAGATGAGTTAGAGATCATTGGGTATACTGATTCCGATTATGCTGGATGCAAAGATACTATGAAGTCAACGTCAGGCTATGTCTACTTGTTGGCTGGAGGTGCCATATCCTGGAAGAGTGCTAAACAGTCCCTCATAGCATCTTCCACTATGGCTGCAGAGTTTATAACTTGTTATGAGGCATCCAACCAGGGAATTTGGCTGTGAAATTTCGTCACAGGATTACATGTAGTGGATGGCATTGAAAAACCACTCAAATTATTCTGTAACAATAAGTCAGCAGTCTTATATTCCAATAACAATAGGAGCTCGACCAAATCTAAACATATAGATATCAAGTTCCTGACTGTTAAAGAAAGAGTGCAGAATGGACAGTTATCAAAAGAACACATCGGGACAAACTCCATGGTTGCGGATCCGCTTACTAAGGGATTGCCACCCAAAATGTTTCATGACATACTACTCATATGGGTGTCGTATTAAATGATGTATAGTTTTAGTGGGAGTTTGTTATTTTAAATGCTCTTATGATATTTTTCAGTTATTAAGAATTTAAAGATATTTTATGCATAAATAAAGTTTGGATTTATTTGCACTCTAATTTTGGTATGGTTTGATCTCATAAAATTTAAGGTGGACCAGTTGGAAATAGGCATGTTTTGATCACATTACATGAAATTTCCATGCTACACATCCACATCATAATTCATGTCATTCAATTGTATTGATATATGTGACCATTGATGGGTCGAGTTACGAAATTGTAACAAAGGCGTTTTGATCCTATATTGGTGTAATTGATGGACCGAATTGGTTACAGATACATTGTGATAATGACAGTAAAGTTGAGCTCATATGATTAGTTGCAAAACATAATTATAAGGTTAACATATAGTCCAAGTGGGAGATTGTTGGATCCTTAATCCAACATTGGACTTATATGTGAATAATTATGTATTGCAAACTGTCAATTAAGGTTAAACCCAATTAAAGTGATCAAATATAGTTTGGGTTTAATGTATCTAATAGGATGTGCCCCTTTTATGTGTAGAAACTTATGGGCTCCTATTTCAATGATGGGCTGAAATAGGGCTCCAAAGGTAACAGGAATGTTACCTATAAATAGGGTTATGGTCCCCAGGTCACAGGTATCGTTTTAGTTGTCGTATTTCCTAATACCACAAAATACCCCTTTCCTGATATCCCATCGTCAGGAAAGATACCAGAGAGAAACTAAAGGCTTCTCTCAAGGGATCGGTGAATACCTGTTGACCTGGAAGGCCACCCCGAATCTCTAGGGATTCAAGTATCAAGTTTATCAATATGGATTCAGGTACGCTTCCGCTATTTTACAGTTAATATATTTCTTAATAATCGCCATACAGATCTTGGGTTTAAAGGTGATGATTTTCACCAGTGGTTAGATTTAGATAACCACCTTAACAGTTTGCAGTTGGAGAAGAAAGAAAGCTTTCCGTTATTTATCTCTCGGGTCTTATTGTTTAAGAAGGTAGAGATAGTTTTCTTTCGGTGGTTAGTGGCAGACAACAACAAATGAATTGGTTTCTCTCGGTTCCAAATAGAAAGTAATAAGAGATGCTCGTAGATTGTAACCATTCTCAATTCCTAATAGAAGGCAATAGGAAGTAGTTGTATATTACCCTATTCTCGGTTCTAATGGTAGACAACTAGTAGTTTCTTTCGGTTTCTAACTAAAAGGGAAAATGCAACATTTAATTCTTTTACATGTTAGGCATTTACATGCTTTCAAACGAGTGTTTTTCCATGTTTATTTTATTATTTATTTTTATAACAACAAATTCTAACTAATACTAATATTTAATGGTGTAGGTGATACAATTTCCTAAGATATTACCGGTTTATTTGTTAACAAAGAGAAGTAATTAAACATGTATATTAATAATAAAAGAAAATGGAACACGTATTAAATTTTAAATAAGGCATAAAATTTTCAAGCTCTCACACTGTCACTATTTCTTTATTACTACCGCAGGTTTTTCTAATCAAAGTAAAACAAAATCAAATATCTTTTCCTTTTGTATGCAGTATTTATGTTTAGTAAAAAAATTATTAAACCACTTTTACATTACATAATTTCTAATGAAATTAGTAACATTTTCTAAATAAATTGGAATCATTTGTAAAATATGTTATTTTTTTACCAATATAATCAAAACAGCTCATTGCGTAATAAGGTATTGTACAACTCATTTTAAGGTATGCACTGCAAGTTATTCATGCTGTTTTTACACAAGTATTTTGAATGCTGTTATCACAATATTCCCAGAAATACATACTCATCCATATATAATAACGGCAAAGTAGCGGCAAATACCTCAAGGAAGAACAGTACAAAAATTCACTCAACCAACAACATGGACCATTAAGGCGTGTCCTATCAAAGTATGAAATACACTTCCAAATATAAAGAGAACTTCTAGAAATTAAGTAAAACTACTTACTTTTTCTATACAAGTATGAACCTTCACGGTTTGATCCACAGGGTCGTAAAGACTATCAAGGTACAAAAGCACAAAGTTTCTGGGTCTTAAAGACTAGCAAGGTACCAAACGCCCCATGGACTTTTACAAGCCCGTTCTCTCTAAATTTTGATGAGCCAAATATCCAAGCAAGTACAAATTGTAACATCGCATCAAATCAGATGTATAACATCCCCTGACATACATAAAATACAAAGGAAAAATTGTAAACATAAAACAAGTAAACACCAAAAATTGCAAACTAAGGAGATTAAACTACCTTGGAAGAAACTTAAATCATCCTAAAATTTTTTAGCAAAGATGAACAAAAAAATTTTACCCTCTCAAGAATAAAATTCCTTAATGGTCTTGGTTGAAATCTGGTTCACTCACTACAAAACCATCACAAGATTTATTATCAAAAAAAAAAAAGCACAATAGCACATAATCATAGCAAATAAGTGACATAAAACTTAGGCGTGAAGGAGGAAAAATGTACCTGAATATTTTCGTCTGCTAACAAGCTAGTGTTTCGTACATGACTATGGATTAACGAAGGATTGCATGCCCACATTAATGCCTATACAAATGCAAATACAGTACAATTATATTTCATGTCTTCACATAGAAATAAAAGCAAACTGTACATTACCTGACCAAAAGGAATGATTTGAAACTAATTACTATCCATTAAATCCTTATTGCATCCATGTTGTGAATCTGATTGCATAATTACTTTGGAACGACTACAATTTTAGAGGGGAAGGAGAAAAATACTATCTAGATTCAAATATAATTGAGTAACCATAGTAACAGTCTATTTGGCAATTAGAACTTTTAATTTTCTCACCGCACATAGTAGCAATCATAAGATAGAAATTTCTCTTTGACTAACGGAAGTGAGACAAGTTTTATATTTAGGTAGAAGAAATTTTGTACTTTAAGGACTAAAGTAAGACAGATTGTATATCTTAGGAACTAAGATGGGACCAGATTTATCCTTTAGGAATTAAAGTGTTCTATTTTGAAATTCAAAAATCAAAGTGGAAATTCGCTTCATAGTTGAAGAATGCACCTGTTTCATATGTACAAGGTTAAAATTAATAAACCACGGGTTTAAATAATTTATTTAATAGTTTTATCATCTGGTTTTTTCTTTTGGTCTTGAAGAAATAGAAATTACCGAACAAATTAGTGCAATCAACTTGTCCTCTTAAATTATGCATAAAATCGAACTTTTGTATGCCTAATGAAAACGCTATATAGTTAGAAGTTAAAATGCTTGTTGCAATTGACAAGTAAATTATGCTGTTTTTGGGTGAAGCATTCAGTTGAATGGATTTGGAATTATGATCAATTGAAATACATTGTTTGGCTGGTTTTTTAAACTAGCAAAATTCCGAAGTTCACAAATATAATTCAAGTTCTAATTTATTGTATACTAATATTTTACACATCACAACCCCCCTCCTCCCCAAAAAAAAAAAGATGATCAAGTTGGCCGTAACTGAAATTTGTCAACTGTGCTTTTAATCAAGTTGTTTGGTGCTTTCTAATCCCATACAAGCATCAATCATAGCATACAAATTTCTTTTTGACATTTCACCAAACATTTGTTATCCATTCCCAAATTCAATGTTTTTACATAAATGCCGACACACTACTATGTTTCACATACCGGGTCTTAGTCATTTCCCACATATTTTTCAAGTTGATAATCAAATCAAATGAAAGATAAGCAAATTAAAGCAATATAATCAAGCGATTTTCAAGAAACATGATAGTCTAACCTTTTGGCTGTTATTTTTTATCTTCTCTCTTGCCGGATACCACCACCGCAGCCGTATAAAAATCTCAACCTTTTGGTTGGGTCTTCATATGCCAGCATCCAAAACCGATCGATCAAGAAGGAGAGAGGGAAAGTGTGGACTAAACAGGAAAATTTTGCAAGGAAAAAATTTCTATTCCATCATAGTGTGAGGTGAGAAGAAAATAAAAGGAAGTCGAGCAACTTTAGAGAGTATAACCCAAAACCGTTTCAAAAGCCGTGAATTTTTTACTTAAATATGTAAATTTTTTACTTTTAGTATTAGTAATTTTAATTTAAGCAAAAGTAAATTTTGTCAAATAATAAGTAAATTATATTACTCAAAGTGTAAATTTCTGTTTCTAACTAAAACTTACTCTTTCAGGCATATACTTACTAGTTGTAATTAAAAACTTACTAATGTTAATATTAATTATTTTAATATAATATTTTAAAAGTAACTAAAAAATTTGATTTGTCACTAAAGTTAATAGAAACCTATAATAGTAGGTTTCCCTGACATTTTTTACCATAACTATAGATACTGTTGATAGGTTACAATTTTATCATTTATTTTATTGTTAATTTCCCCTATTACCTGACCCAAGGTGAATTAATTGCGGGATTCTACTCACTTTTAGTATTTTGCATTTATTTCAGGGAGTAGAACGAAAATAGAATAACAGGTGTTAATTTGGCAGGAAAAGAGTCCAGATGATAGAGCTTGTCTAGGAGCATTTTTGGAACAACAAAATGTGAGCCCTTGTTGAGCAAATTGGGCCGAAGTCTTCATTTTTCCGCACAGGAGCCGCCGCAAGGAGCACTACTTTATATAGAAAAATTGCGCAGGAAAAGGGGGAGCTGCTTCTTCTTCCCCTTGAGGGGAAGCGGCCGCACAGTAGCAGTAGGAACCAGACATTAGATTAGCTTTTCTTTGGACTTTTCTTCGTCGTCCTTTAGTGGAGACTCTTAGTAGCTTTGCTTTTGACCAGATGTTAGGAACGAATGGAAGAATGAAATGATTCTCTGCAGTTTTCCTCTTTTGACTTTTGCTTGTGACTTTTGAATTCTCCCAATATCAATGATAATGGCCGCAGCTTTCTCTTCAATTTTGCATGGGATTTGTTCACAAAAAATGAACTAATTCCCTTTGTCTAGTCAAGTGATAGGTTGCAATTTTATCATTTATTTTATTATTTTTCCCTATTACCTGACCTGATGTGAATTAATTATTAGATTCTACTCACTTTTCGTAATTTATATTTATTTCAGGGAGTAGAACAAAAATATCACAATCAGGGCCAATTTGACAATTATCAAAAAAGAGTTCAAATAGCAGGCATCTAGGGACATTTTTGGAATATCAAACCACAACCCTTCTTGGTAATTAGCCCGAAGACAGCATTAAAAAGAGGAGGCCGAAGTCTTCTTTTTCGGTCCCGAATCTTCTTCCTCTCCGGAGGGGGAGCCGCCGCACAACACAGAGAGAGCTTTAGACTTTTCTTCATTCTTTTAGTCCTGAGTAATAGATTGTATCTTCTTGATACGTAGGACTACTTAGCTTAGTTCCTTTGACTTTTCTTCTTCATATATTAGTGGGGCTCTTGGTAGTTCGCTCCCTCACATGTCAGAGCCTTTTGAAGAATTGAATCATACACTGTAGTTTCTCATTTTTCTTTCATTCATTCGGCCAAATTGAATTCGCACAAGCAAGGACAAAGGCCGCAGTTGCCGTTTCCCTTTTGTATGGGTTTAGTTCACCAAATATGAACTAATTCCCTCGCTCTAGTCAAGAACAACGGAGGATTTGGTTTTACTAAATTTGTGAGATCGTATTAGTTTTTATTTATTTCCATTATTCACTGGTATTTTCTATCTTCTGCTTTATGTTCATATGGTTGTTTTATTATTCGATTATCCAGGGCCCGGATTCTAGATTAATTCAATGACCTGAAGCCAATTAGGGTAGTTAAATCCGTAATTGTTTAATTATTCTAAACTGGTGGCAACTGACATGATTGGATTTGTGTCAGGGAGATAGACGGGCTAACTTAAAGAGACCCTCGTAGCGTGTTGATTGGTTAGAATTAGGCTCTTCTAATTATTCATGCAATTAGGGAATTGAACTTCTATGGTCGTACCTAGGGTTGTTTCCTGATTAGAGAAATAGTCAACGGTCGTACCTTGGCTATCGACAAATTGAGGAAGAGTTGGTTGTTTATCGCGTGTATGACAACTATAACTAATTTATCAGATAGTAACTGGAATAATCCTTGCATCTGTGATCGAATTAAGTGAACCATCTCCGAAGTTGTCTCTTGGCTAGAGTTCGTCCATTATTATTTTTATTGTGATAATTAGTTATTTGAGTTGTAGTTATTTTATTTTAATTAATTTATTCCAAGTAATTTAGTTACTATCATTTTCAAAACCCCCCATACCTTGGACTCTAAAAGAAATAAATTATCCCCAGTCCCTGTGGATTCGACCCTACTCACCGCTATATACAAAATCTGTATTTTTCTCGAGTAGGTATTTATTATTGTACAGGTTCGGCACCTGTCATCAAGGAACAACGGAGGCTCTGGTTCACCTAAAAACTGTGAGATCGATTTAATTTAATCTTTTCCTTTTATTTATTGGTATTCGCATATTCCTTGGTTGCAGTGCTTATGATTGTCTAATTAATTGATTGTCTTGGATCCGGATAATTAGTTAATTTGATAATCTATTGTCAATTGAGGTGTTAACTCCGTAATTGTTTAATTACCTCAAAATAGTGACAACTGGCACGATTAGATTCGTGTCAGGGGGATACGCGAGCTAATCTAAAATAACCCTGGTAGTGAGTTATTTGGTTAGAATAGGGCTCCTCTAATACGTAAGGCAATTGGGGAATTAAATTCTACGGGCGTACCTAGGTTATTTCTCAATTAGAGCAGTGATTAACGGGCGTACCTTGATCACCGACACAGTAAGGAGGGGTTGACTGCCATCGCCTGTTTGGTAGTTATAACCTATTTATTGATAAATAATTGGAATTGCCTTTGCTTCAATGATCAATTAGGTGTACCATTGCTGAAGTTATTCCTTAGCTAGATCCTTTGATTTTAGTAATTTGTTATTTAATTTTTAGTAGTTTCTCAGATTTTATTTGAACTTCTTTTATTGTCACCTTCTGCATAAAAACACCCCCTTGTCACTGTGAATTTGAAAAGAAACAATTACTCCCAGTCCCTGTGGATTCGACCCTACTCACCACTATCTACAGAAATTACTTTTAGTTTGAGCAGGTATTTATTATTGCACAGGCTGACAACCTGTCAACTGTAGCATTGTCCGTCGTTTCATCGCTTTTATACATTGCACACGTCCTAATGTAACTATTAGCATAGTGTGCATTTAATTATCACCTCTTAGTCTAAATTTATAGCTGATGCAATTTTTTAACTTGGCCTGTTGCAGGAAGTTCCGGAATTTCCAGACAGAATATCACAAGAAAGTTGGACTCCCACGATTGTGACTGCCTATACTCTTTAAGAACGGCAATTGCTCTATTTTAAGAACGGCAATCTGGCACTTCCTTTGGTGTTCTTATTTTTTGGTCGGAAATGACTAGAAAATAGGTGTCCGTGGCATTGTAACTTTGCCATTTGAGTTGTGGCAGTTTATTTAAATAAATGTCTGAGGAATGCTTCATTGTTAATTTTTTATGCATGTTTCCTTCATTGTTTAACTAGTTTATATACAACTCTTTCTGCAAACAACTTCCTGAAGCAAAATATATGCAACATATCGATGTTATATATTTTTCTAATCACAGGAATATATTCTGCAACATATCAATGTTGTAGTCGGCGTTACAGCAAAATCTTGAACTAGCTAGTTATTCCAATACATCGTAAACTTTGAGTGGAACTCCAATTAGATAGATCCACATACAACAATAACAACATTGTTTTCAAATTTTTAACAGTGGATGATCATATTACACACTTTGGGACGGCCATACACGTTTACGATATTCTGCAAGTGCCCAAAGTGGGAAAATATTTCTATATTCTGCATAGTGAAGCATACAATTCCTCATGTACGCCCCTGTAATTTCCTGTGAGAACATGTAAGATCATTTCAATTAGGGTAAATTACATTTTACCCCCTGTGGTTTAGCGTTTTTTTACATAACCCCCTATGGTTTCAAAAGCTATACATAACCCCCTCATGGTTTGGATTAAAGTGTCAAAGTAACGGAAATAGTCACTCGTAACGGAACTTCTAAAAATGTCAAAATTACCCTTATAAATACATGACACATTAACCCCTATGTTTTTATTTTTACCATATAACCCCCCTATGGTTTAATACTTTACCATATAACCCCTTATGATTTTCAAAACATACACATAACCCCCCTTGGTTAATACATAAATTTCAACCTTACATAAGGGTATTTTTGACATTTTAGGTGACGCCGTTACAAGTGACTATTTCCGTTACTTTGACACTTTAATCCAAACCATAAGGGGGTTATGTATAGCTTTTGAAACCATAGGGGGTTATGTGAAAAAATGCTAAACCACAGGGGGTAAAGTGGAATTTGCCCTTTCAATTATTGGTTTATGCACAACTAAAAGCATTTATTTTGTGTGTGTGTGTGTGTGTATATAATTTTCAAGCCAATTAATTGAAAATTATGTAAACCTGTTGAGGAAAATCTCCATCATCCATTTGAGTATTGATTAACAGTTTAGCTGCCTTGTGCAGTGGTGTTGGATCTCTCTCAGCCTAGTGAAAAATGGCAATCAAAGAAGCATTTAATGAGCAGTTTATGCCCATGCATACGCGTTTGCGTAATCTAGTGGTAACATTTGGTTTCATCACCTATAGAAAATATCTGCTCACCTGTCCACCAAACATTAGTCCTAACATGGCCCAAGATGTTTGAACCAAATTTGTTCTATTCCCTTCTAGAGGTATGTATTTCTTGTAAAGCGATGAAAACATCAAAAAAGAAAGAAAAAAAAATGGGAATAGAATTGCAATAAATAATTGAATTTCTTTTCCTTTTGTGACTCTTGCTTTAGCTAGAATGATAATATTCTCCTTTGGGGGAAAAAAATCTGGTGGTATAACAAGATGGCCATATTTAGTATTTACCATGCTCGGGCAAGATTGATGGGATTCTCCCCAACCACCCTCTTCATTTTGAGTAGACAAGTAGAAGTTAACAGCTTTACGAACTGATTCACTGTTCTCGTATGTTTTCCCTGCTGCAGCAAGTCCTGCTAGAACAAACGTAGTGCCATAGAGAAAGCAAATTCCCCAATAGCCATACCTATCAAACAAGAATTCAATTAGGTAAAAAAGAAAACCAAGCACAATTGTTTAGTTTCGGTTGCAATGTGATTTAATTTTAATTTACCATGAACCATCAGGCCATTGTCTTCCTTCAAGAAAATGTACAGCTCTGGAAACAGCAATTTCTATTTCTTTCTCCCTGTGCCCTGGATGCAGCCGTTTGAAAGAAACAAGAGCCTCGATGATAGATCCAGTATTTTCAACATCCTGAATTGCCAAATGGATAGCATGTATGCCAAATGGATAACGACAGCAAAAGTCCATAAAATTATGATGGTTAATTAGTGATTCTTAGTAAACCAGATAAATATGAAACTATAGCGGGGATAATGATATTCACTCTTGCTCCACAACGATGTCAGCAAACAGCTCGGAAGGGTTCAACTGTTGCAAATATGGTTGAGGAACCGCAGGCTCCCAAACGGCAAAGCCACCACTATCAGGACTCTGTTTTAAACCCAAAAAAAAAAATGAAAGAAATATTAGCCAATTGATATATGATTTTAAAACTAGGAAATGGATTCCTAAAACAGTTCAAATCATTACGAGCTAAATACAAACTTCCAAGTGATGAATATTGATAATCAAGATGATTACGTATTGAAAAGCTACAAGTTGCCCCCCGAGCGCTATTCTGTTGTCACTATCTCAAGAAATTGTAGAGCCAAAACTAGGATTATTTTCATGATTTTATTGTTATTTTTAATTAGTTTTGGTAGGATTATATTGCGGTTATCGGTGTTAAAGGAGCATCAAAGGAAAGTAAGAGAAAGCAATTCGCACAATTTTAGATCATGATGGTCCTATGTTTGGCACCTGACATATTTTTAGTTATTATTTTATTTGTTGTATCTTCTTAGGAATTTAGTATTAGTTTGTTTTTTAGTCTAATTAGGTGTTTAAGGGTTTCTTAGTTATCAAGTAATTTACCAGACTGGTACTTCTAACCTATAAATAGGCATAGTTAGGGCTACAAATTGTTATTGATAGTGGTACCAAATCATATGTCAAGCAAACGCATATTGTTATTGATTCATGGTGGGGTTTCATCAGGTAACAATTCTTGAATAAAGGGTGTTTGTGAAACCCATTATGTTCCTATATTTCCGATACCGCATCATGTGGTATCGAAGTAGGCTTCTTCTACGATGACCATTGATGCACTTCGCCCTAATCTTGACCACTTTAGCGCTAGCTTGGATTTCTTCGAGTCTACCTCAAATGTATCGAAATACATGGGGATCATATGGAACGTCTTCTTTATGATCGACCCATGGACTTGAAGCAAAGGGTTACTTCAAGAGACTTAATGCCACATGTAAGTCGAGAGATTCGGTCTTGACACAAGCGTGCAAACCCGATGGCAAAGAGATTGAGTTCAACTCTACGATCATGGAGTCCGAGGGATTGGATAAGTTTCGGGATTTAGAGGCCGACAAACTGTTTGTGGATCATTCCCTAGCAATTCCACAAGAAAATCCATCCTCAATGGACTGGTTGCCTGGTGTCTCGATTGATGCAATTGTTTTCACAGGCCAAGAAATTATTACTCTTGGCGAGAAAACTATTTTTAATGACTGTTCTTTACCTGACAATTTTCACACTAAGGCCGAGCATATTGAATCCTTTGCCAGTAAGAGAAAGATGGTAAAATTTGTGTGGTCACTGGAGGATTTTGTCACCGTAGGGTTTGACCTTTCTATATAGGTCCTAGGATTGTATGTGGTTTCTTATATTCATAACTAGATGCAGTAGTTCCATTGCAAGCATCGTTCCTACAAAATTTGAGGAAGGATCGTGGCTATTTCTTCTCATGGGTCTTGTGTTTAACTCCTTTGTAGAACTCAAGAGCGAGTTCTTTCTAAGTGAGAGAGTCTAATGTGGTACGAGTTGCACCCCGGGAAATTTTAGAGCCAAATGAAGGATTATTTTCTTCGTTTTAATTAGTTTTGGTAAGATTATTATTGTGGTTTTCAGCATCAAAGGAGCATGCAAAGTAAAGTAATAGAAAACAGTTCACACAATTCCAGATCCTGTTGGACCCTATGATTGGTCCTATATGTCGGATACCCGACATAGTTGACACAGCAATATTTTTTAGTTATTTTCTTATTTCATTTTATTTTCTTAGGATTTTAGTATTAGTTCATTTTTTAGTCTAATTAGGTGTTTTAGGGTTTCTTAATTATCAGGTAATTTACTAGACTGGTACTTCTAGCATATAAATATACATAGTCAGGACTTTTGTAATTACATGACTTTTATCCTAATAAACCAAATATTGGTTGGTTCTACCAATTATTGAAAGTTTCTCTCTTTTTTCATGAATCTTTGATCCATGGCCAGGGTTTCGTTCATGTAAAGATTCTCGTATAAAAAGTGTTCGTGAAACCCCTTCTATTCCTACGCTTCGGCTACCGCATCAGGTATTTAAATTTTTCCTCTTAGTATGATATTTCGATGCTAATTTCCTTCACGCTTCTTCCTTCCTTATCTAAAAGATTAGCACAAAAAATCCCTAAAAGTCAAAGAAATAATGGAATTCATACCTGCAAATATAGACAGATGTTGACAGCGTCATACAAGCGCTCAACATCAGCTTTTTCTCCAGCAATCTCTTGTGGCATTTCTGAGAAACGCAGCAGGCACTGCATATAAGAATAGATTGATTAAGACAGGCTGTTTGGAAAGACTATTCTTTGATCGACCTTATTGGATTATCAAAGCTAAGATTACCTTGAGTGCTTCTGCTGTACAATCTGAGACAGCCAAACCTTGGTCTTGATCAGAGAAAGTCCAAGAACCTTTGGTGAAATGGCGATACTTTTCTTGAAGTCCCCTTTCAGATTTGTTTTGCATTGTGATTCTTTCAAGTAAAAATGTGCTTTCTTGAGGCTGTCTCCATATTCATCCACCATGCCACTTGCAAGAATTGCCCGACTAGCAAAAACACAGTCCCATACCTGACTTCCAGCGGTCTGCAAAAATCACGCACATTAAAAAATTGGTCTTGGTTTTTGACATGGTTCTCACTGTTAATTAGATGGAAATTTGTCTCTAATTTGTCACTTTCAGCTCTAGTTAGAATCTCCATCCCTAGGGTTTGTTTGGTTGGAAGTAAAATGTTTTCCTTGGGAAAATATTTTCCGTGGAAGTAATTTTCCATGAAAATCATTTCACTTTCATCATTTTCAGGTGTTTGATTAGCTTATTGAAATATTTTCTTACTTCATTTTCTGGTGTTTGTTTAATTTTTGAAATATTTTCTCTTTTATCTCTATCTTTACTTTCTACACATTATAACTACATACTTCTTTCTATGCAAAATAAGAAAATTTATCTCATTGTTTAACTTTAAAAAATCTTGGAAAAATGTATATATGAATAAAAAATATCTCCTTAAGCAATAAACAAATTGTTGGCCTTTAGTGTCAAATATCAATCACATGCAATGCTTATTGTGACATATATCTTGCACTCTCACTGCTGAAAGTTTCTCTAGAAAAAGAATGTCCCTATTATACATAATTAATTACTAGTATAGGATGAGCAGGATAAGGTTTTTTTTTATTTTGAATATACTAGGGGGAGAGTTGAGTTGGGTTGGGTGGTACGGGGGAGGGAGTGTAAGGAAGAGGTTTTGGGTTCGAGTCCTCCTGTTTACACTAAAAAAAAAAAAAGAACATACTACAAGATGATTTTAGTAAGTTTGGAACATACTACAGGCAACATGCATGCATTTCGAAAAACAACTTCAGTAAGTTTGGAAGGGAAGTTATTTTCCATAAGATGAGTGAAAATATTTTACATAGGAAAAAGTTTTCAATAATTTTGTGCAATCAAACACGGGAAATTAGGAAAATATTTTCCTGGAAAACATTTTCACCCGAAACAAACGGACCCTAAAAGACAAACCTGCATTTTCATTCCATCCTCAGCAAGCCATAAATAATCAGGAACTCTAGCAAGATGGTACTTGAAATCATCACCATCAGGATCGTGTGCCCAAAAACACATCATTTGTAAGCTCTGCATTCCAGATTCTGGTCAGAATTATTTAAGACAAATGTCCGAGTCCAATCTTGGTCCAGTTAGTTAAAATTGCCCAGCCAAGTTTATTTCCTTAATTATGATAAATCTAACCTTTTCGACACATCCGGTTGTTATGTATCCGCTCACTTCTGCACCATAACGCATGTGTTCAATTGCCTTTGCCATAGCCTTTGCCTAATCTTCTTACAAGGCCAACGTCTTATAATTGGCTCAAAACAGTAATTTAGAGTATCCCATAAAATATCTTGGATAAAGGAGTGAGGGTAGTACAAGTCCTCCTGAAATCAATAATTTGTATGACCTGATCAGTCATCATTGAAATTGATCTTTAAAAGAGAAAAAAAAAAAAAAAAAAGACGGTAAAGTGATTTGGCAGACCTTGCAACAATCATGGCGAGCTTTGTTCCAGTTAATTTGGTCATATGGCATCACATGAATCTCTTGTCTCAAGGACAAGACGAGATCAGTGAGCGGCCCGCGATACTTTCTCCCATACAGATAAGACATAGGCATGTACGTCGAACGGCAGAAACACCACATTTTTGCCGGATGGTATGGAAAAAACTCCGGCAAAAGCCAAAACTCTGGAGGCAGTGGATTGCAACCATCCCAATCATACACACCAAGAACCTGACACATTTCACAGTCTTCATGTCATCAAAAATCTGTTAATTTCCATAAATTTTCTGATACAGATTTTTTTTTTTTTAATGTGAAAGGTTAAAAGTAGAATCAGTGGTGAAGCTAGGAATAATTTCCAATGGGGACAAAAATAAATTAAAATTTTTTCTATTTTTATTCTTTTTAGAAATAGGACATAACAGAAAAAAACGACAAACTCAGAATTCCCTCTCTCTCTTTCAATTTGTCTCTTTTTCCTTCTTTTTTTTTTTACTGTTATGATGCACTAATAAAACAATCTTTTTACTTAAAGACTACAGAAACTTCCAGGTTTGGATGCATGACAATTAATATAAATTTTAATTTGGAATCCAAATTTTACATACATGTTATGAATCTAACCGTAATAGCAAAATATATTACTAGCGTATACAAAATTTACTTCTTAAAAAAATATATTTTTATTAAACAAAGTCCATACAGATTGTTTCATTAACGAGTAATTAAGTGTAACAAGTTCCAATGAAACTAAATGATCCATGCAAGAGGTTTTTGGAATCTTTAGTAATCTTTTTCTAATTTTCTATCGAGTTACAAAACTAGCTACATGTATACTTTTACTTTTCAATGAGTTATTGGGGCAAAAAATGACAAATTTGTAAAATTATATTAGTAATAGGCAAATTTTGAGGGGGGCTGGTGGCCCCTTACTCTACTAAATCCGCCTCCGCCGAGTATAATGGAATATGATATGTATGTATATGTCTATATATATATATATATATATGTACGTTTGTATGTATATACACATACCGAAAGATAAGTCTTTCCCCATGAGGGAATCGCAGTTGCACCGCCTTATCAGGATCCATTTGCGAGCTCTTGCAACTGCACCATCTCCACCATCTGGTCCTTCACCAAGTATACGTAGAGCGACGTAGCAAAGGGCTGATCCAATCATAGTACTATGGCCTTCTATGTAGAATCCCCAGCCACCATCGTCATTCTACGTGCAAAACATACTCCTCTGAGCCAAACAGGAATACAAATCCAAAAAAATGCATTTTTTTCCTTGCCCAAATAATGGGATGTTTTTTAGTGAGATCATCTTTTTCACCTACCTGATGGTTGTAGAAGAGCGAACAATTCTTTCCTGTGTTCTGATGTTAAGTGAGTATTGATTGCTCCACTGATGTAGAGGGCAATGAGCTGCAGAAGTTACATGTTTAGAAATATCAGCTGAAGTTGAGAAAGTGTCAGTTTCTTTTTCCCTTTGTTTGTTTGATTAGTGATCGTTGAAACTTAAGTGATTTTGATCTCGAGCTTACCAGTGGTGGTGTGAAAAACATCGGTCCTGCATGCTCAGCTGGCCAGTGACCGTCTTTTGCCTGGATTGCGCGGTTTAACCTCACAGCTTTCCTGACGGCAGTTGTAGCTGTTTCATAAGTTACTTCTTCATCTTCTCCCAGCCTGACAGGTGGGATTCCCAAATCAATATGCGAATTTTCTTTCTTAAGCTGCAAAGAAAGCAAAACAAACACAGGATATTAGTATCAACTGTTTCATGATCAAGAAAAATTGAGCATTACGATCATGATCATTACCTGCATTCTCATGAACAAATCAGCGCTTGCATGAACTCCCTTTTTCCTGTTATTTCTGTAGTCTTCACGAGCTCTTTCGAATGCTTTTTGCTCTTCCAGGGTTCCATCACTGGGATCCCACTCCCAAAATTGTCTGCCAACAAAGTTGCTGGTGCTGTATAGGTATGGTCCATTGCCTTCAGCAATCTTAAGCCTCCACATTCTCTGGAACTCTGGTCCAAAAACAAAAGTTTTGTGTTATTAAGAACTTGAGTTATAGCAAGATTAGAGACAAGAAGATGGATTGTATGTCATACAGGAATCAGAATGGCAATAATGGACTAGAAAATGATTCAGAAATGGTGACGGGATGAAGTTGGAGAGGGTGCAGAAGTACATATATAGAGCTTCCGTCTTAAAGATTGAAAATGTCTCGGGTTTCAATCTGTAAATGAATATAGTTTGAAAAGTTTCAGATCCGTGGCAGGGAAAAATTGGCTGGGTTTTTCCAACTGAGTAAAAAGACTAAAATTCCAATCATTAGTTGATATAATACGAAGTAATTACCATGTAAGACAGTAAGACACTACGAGGCAGAGAAAAGAAACAATTTTATACGTTTTGCCGTAATAATTAATTACTCATTAATTATTCTCTGCTGTTAAAACTCTAGCACATGATAGGATTTGAATTTGGGGACTTTTTACACTGAAATACATCTCTCTCCTTAAATGATTATTTTAAAAAAATTTTATGAGATAAGAGTGACACTGTTACAAAAAGATATGATTTGATGAGGGATCAATGATATTTTTAGGAATGCTAAATGATATTAGCATAAACCTCATTGGAGGTTTTGAAATCATCTCTTTTAAGGGCAAGTATTGGTCTTGGGTTGTTTTTTTTTTTTTTCCTTTTTTGGTTTTTTTCTGTCTCTTTTGGTGTATTAGTTTTTTAAAATATTTTTAGTGTAGATGTATGTAAGAAAAACTTTGTTTTAGAAGCAAGCCAATCCAAACACACCCATTGATTCTCCCACCATCTTTGATGATTTTTCTTAGAATTGCTTAATACACTTGAAAAGTTGATATGCTTAGTTTCGAATATTGAATTTCATGAGAGGCAAAAACAGGTATAAGCAAAAGCTGGTTTTGCGCTGATGAAAGTCAAAATTTACCACCTTCTAATGTTAACTCTACTAGCTCCAAATGAGAATATTATTAGGCGATATAAAATAACTCTTTGTGTATTTTTTTTTTCCCTTTTTAGCCTTAAGAAGTTGTCTTGCTTATTTGTGATATTAGCAATTTATAGTGGCTTTCAATCAATTTATTAATTTCCACCTTCTATACATTCGCATCAATTATGCCTTACTAAATTTTATTATCGATCAACTTTATTGTCCTTTTTTGCTATATATTTTTCAACAATCATGTCCTCTATTGTTGTTATAGTATTTGGTTTGATTATGTCTTAGAAGTTTACTATTACTAAATTTTAAAATTTTTTATTTTTTCTATAGTTCATTAACATATAGTTTATGTTAACATTTCAATCAACATATGTTTTCTACTTTTTTATTTTTTTTTGTAACAATTTATTCCTTCCTATTTCACTTCCTTAGTTATAGCACTTTATCAATTTATTAATTTCCATCTTATATAAGTTGTATTAATTATCCCTTACTAATCTTTATTTATCAATCAACATACTTATAATTTTTTCTTATTTTTAATTCTCTTCAATCATGAATTGTTTCTTATTATTTCAATTGATTATATAGTAGAATTTAAGATTAATAAATTTGGACAACTTTCAATTTCAAATAATTAATTACTTTCTTATTTATAGCAAATTTCAATCAACGTATTGATTCCCTACTCTATATATGTTTCGTTGATCTTGTCTTTCTTTCCTTTTTTTTTTTCCTCTAATCTATGAACTCACAATTTCAAATGCATTAATTCTTGTTTTTGATAGATTGTTGATTTTGCCACTCTTATTTTTTAAATCACTCAACCCATAGCTATTTTTTATTTCTTTTTAATTTTCTCTATCATGTTTTCAATTTCTATTATTTTGGCTTGATTATTTGTTAATACTTCTGAAATGTTAAACAATTTTATTTTTATCATTATATATTCTATATTTTTAGCATATGACTCATATTGATCCATTTAATTTGTATAATTAGGTATACCTTTTCTCAAATTTCTCTATCATTTTTATGTTTTCCCCTTTGAAATTTAATTTATTACAACTTATTTACAGGCCAAAATATGTTTTGATGTAAGCACGGAATATAGTTAATAACCAACACAACAACCTAACAAATAATTATCTTTCTTGATTTTTTTATCAACTAAATTCGACTTAGTGATTTCTTTCAATCAAAGGATTAGCAAAATCAATTTCTAACAAGTGCCAATAGGCATTATTTAATGCACCTGTATCACATCCAATACCATGTGAATACACGAACTAATAATTATTACCTTCCTTAGAAAAACCTATATATATATATATATATATATATTCTATGTAGTTTTAGTCAGTTTTGAATTGATTACTTTAACCTCTTTGCCAAAATGGACTATCTTTCTTCTTTCTTTCTTTAATGTTTGTGTTTTTTATTTTTTAATTCTTTTCTATTTTTTCATGATAATTAATTCCATTCCTTTTTCACTTCCTTATTGATAGTAATTTTTAATCAATTCATTAATTTTACCTTATATAAATCCGTGTGAATTATTGCCTTACTAAATATTTTTTCAATCAACTTAAAGTTTTCATTTTTTATATTTTCTGCAATCATTTCTATATTCTTATTATAGTGTTTGGCTTATTATATGTTAGAAGTTACTATTACTAAAATTTAGATAAATTTTATTTTTTCCTGTAATTCATCACTTCCTTTTTATTATAGATCTCAATCAACATATTGTTTTCCTACTTTTTAATTCCTTTTTTGGTTACAATTAATTACCTTCCTATTTCAATCCTTAGTATGCAATATTTTATCAATTTATTAATTTTCATCTTATATAGGCTTGTATTAGTTAGTCATTACTAAATCTTTTTTTCATCAACTTTATTAGTTTTCTTATTTTTAATTCTCTGCAATCGTGATTTCTTTTTTTTTTTTATCAATTTAATGTTATTTCCCAAATGGATTACTGATAGCTTTAGCTCCTTAGCTTAGCATTGTTCAATCGGACTAATAAATGTCTAGAATAATTATTAGGGATAATTTCAGAACTTTCCTTGAGATTTTGACAATTTCACTCGACTTTCTCAGTTTAGTAGTTACACTTACCTCCCTTAGCATATAAAATACCTATAATACCTTCCACTTGGTAGACATTTATAGTTTAAAGCAATAGATTTACAAATCCAAAGAAAATCTTTTTCTCCATCCCATGTCTATTTTCGCTCCTTTATTTCCTAATATTATACTACTATACCCTCCTTTTTTATCTTCAGTTTTATGGATATTAACAAATTGAAATTGTAA